>VUQJ01029803.1:1728-13063 GCA_015108635.1 Andinoacara biseriatus
AGCTCTGTTGCCACAAGGACAGATGCAGCAAATATAATATAATAAGAAAAGTTTTATGCTTTGATTTAGTTTTTACTTTCTATTTCAGTTTTTTTGTGTAGTTCTTTATCTTATTTATTTTATCAAGCATGGTTGCTTTTCATGTCTGCTTTGACAAATCATTTCCCAATATTTGTAATAAATAAACCATGCCTTAATTGACACCACTGAGCAAAAGGTAAAGAGGCCTTTATGCAGGTAATACATGGAACTTAATGAATTTCAGTGGCCCTGGATTAATGTAGGAAAAAGAATAATTTCATCTATTTCCAAGGTGCACGGAGAAGAGCAAAGATCTAAAGAGCTCAAAGCTTCAGCAACACTTGTAGTATTAAGAACAGCTACTTGTCAACACGGTCAGCCGGAGGCCTTCATCAGGGCCACGAGGAACTACTGCAGACAGCACAATAAACAGCATGGTGTTTGAATAGAATAAACCATCTTAATAATAAAAATTTTAAACAGCCAATCATCTAATATCTGTTTATCCAGTTCAATTCAATTTTATTTGTATAACACCAATTCACAGCAGTCACTTCAGAGCACTTTATATTGTAAGGTACCTTACAGAGAAAGCCCCAACAATCCAACGACCCCCAGGTCACCAAGTGCTCGTTCATGACCAAACACTTGGTGACAGTCTAAAGGAAATCTCCCTTTTAACAGGAAGAATCCTCCAGAGGAACCAGGCTCAGGGAGGGGCAGGCACCTGCCACGAGCAGCTGGGGGAGAGGGGAGGGAGACGGGACCAAAGACACACTGTGGCAGAAAGCCAGAGATGTGCCACGAGTGGCTGTCAAACCGAAGCATGTTTGGTATAAATTTTCTTATAAATTTAGGATGGTGTTTTATTATTTTTCATCCAATTTTACAAACCACTATGAAGGACATTTGAAAAAAATAAGTACCTGAAAACATAATTGAAAAAAAATAAATTGTAAAAAGTAGTATATATTAATAAAAAATACATGAATGAAGAATATATTGCACAAATAAAATGTGGCAAATCACCAAAAACCATAAAAAAATAAAATAAAATAATATATATATATATATAAAGCCATGGATTGGGAGATCCTCATTCATATCTCTTGGAAATCCAAACGGCCTCTCTCTTCTTTCTAAGAAAATTACATATGTACAGATGAATGGTGGCCAGAGATTTGACTGACAGTATCCATTTTTTTATTGCCTAATTTATTGTGTTGATCTGCAAATAGTTTCAAACGTACAGAAATGTATTGTCTACACAAACGGCAGTAGAAACACAACAGCTGGGGGTGGGGTACAGTCTAAATTTAATTTTTTTAATGTCTCATAGCTGGCTAAAATATATTTGTCCTATCCTCCTGGGACGCGAGAAAAATAAGTGTCATCAAATTTGTTTTTCTTTCTAATTTCCAACATCCTTGGGCTCAAAAAAACATCTCACAACTGGGCACCACAGGCTAATACCAGGCACCAGATGCTCTCCCTCGAACTCCCTCCCCAGGCCTGGGTCCAGGGTGCGGCCCCAGGAACCTTATGCAGGCAGGTTGAACAGTTCCCTTGGAAATGCTTCCATGAATCGCTCTCTGCCTGGACCCTCACCCAGGACCAATTTGCCAAGGGAGACCCTACCAGGGGGACAAGCCCCGAGACAGCATAGCTCCTGGGATCACTGGGACACACAAACCCCTCCATCATGATAAGGTGGCGATTCATGGAGGAGTCATATCAGTCTTGTGTCTACAAAATATAGAAGTCCGTTCATTGTTCCTACATTGACATAATAAATGTGCTGTTGCAAAAAGTTGTAGTTTTCAAAGCAATGTGAGTTTAAAAGCTAAGATGAAATGCAAGAAATAAGATAGATAAAATAAGTCATAAATATTCTGTATTACACATGCACATTGGGGTGGGGGGGTGTAGCATTATTGCATATGCAAAATCTGACAGCTGTAGCTGCAGTCAGGTGTCAGGTGTTGCAGTTCAGGAGCTTGACAATAAAAACTGTTCTTTAATCTGGTAGTCTGTACAGCCATAATCTTGTATTTCCTGCCTTATGGTAACAAGGGTGGTAACAAGGATCCCTGAGTTAATGGCAGAGGAACAAATATTGAACAAATATTACCATTTAGCCAGGGTTTCTAGTTTGAATATATGCAGACTGTAGTTTTAGGGAGTATTTTATCAGTGCACTTGTTTATATAACCTATGACAGAGTCTTTGAATTCATTGATGTTTCCATCAGCTGTATTCTCAAACATCAGTTTCTATAGTACCCCCTCAGCTTTACTGTCCAATTTGCAAGTTTACCTGGAAACAGTTTGTTCTGTTTGAGTCTTTGTATGTATTCAGGCAGCAGCAGTATAGAATAATAGTCTGCCTTCCCAAAAGCAGGGACAGGGAAAAGTCTTTGAATGGGGTGGAACTATGATCACTTCTTGTAGGAAAAGAAATGTGCTGGTAGTATTTAGAGAGGACCTCTTTTTTTTGCTCTGGTAAAGTCTCCCAATATGATAAATGCTGCCTCTGGGTTAGAGTTCTCTAAGCCACTAATGATGTTGTATAGTTCATCCGGAGCCACGACTATCAGCTTGGTGGGGGATGTAAACAGCTTTAACTTTAACAGTGTATCACTAAGACAGACATCTGTGCCCATGAAGAATTAACCATAAAGCAGATATCTCCTCCTCCCCTTGACTTTGTTCTGTCTCCTCAATAAATGGTGAAGCTATGGTGGCACGCCAGGCTTCAGCTCTGTGCGTGCAGCTCGTTCACGAGCAGGATGCTAGCAGAAGCTTTCTGTTTCTGTTGGTTTCAGCGCAGAACTCGTCTTTGCTTTCCTCTGATGTCATATTAGTGAACAAAGGATTCAGGGCAGAGTTGTTATAAAAAGATGTTATAAAGTCTGAACTGGCTGATTAATGTAGCTCCAGAACTGTTTCTCGGTCATAATGACACAAAAAAGTGAAGTAAGTAAAAGGTAAGTTTTGCTGAGCTCTTATTGGTGCATTCATCCTACAGCGCAACCAAAGGTATGAAGTAGCAGATGACATTACCAAGCAATATTAAATATGGAGAGTTTGGTTTTCTTGTTTCAGTCCCAAACAAAGATTTGGGGATGGCATCCTCTCTGACTGAAAGTTTCATCCTTTGAAAAAATTGAACCTCAAAATTGAAGCTTAACTTTTTAAGCAGAGCAATTCTGCTGTTAACCTCAAAACCATCAAGGCAGATGCTGCTGTCAAAACTGTCCTTTGTGATACATAAAGCCTTCAGATTTATGGGTGTATTATTCTAATTGCACTTCCTTACCGATGGAAAAACACCTATAAAGGCACAAACCCTGCAATCACAATTTCTTTAACAGCTGAGACATGGAGAAACTACAGCATGAGGTGTAATTCAAGTTAGCGACTTTATTTTCCATCTGTCTGGTATGTGAGTCACACAGAGCCATATGACACAAATAAATATCAAATTCTGCATGTTGTTATAAATACTGAGTCATTGTTTTGCTTTCGTGTTAAAAATGATGTTACTGAGTCTCAAATTATTACTGATGGCTCACAGATATTCTATCAGATCCTTGTCTTTGCATTTTTTTCGAATGTCTTTTTTGGCTTTAGTGAATTTATATTTTGTTGTAGCTGGATGAAGACTGATCTAATCTGATCTGTGACCTGTGCACTTGTGTATGTTGTGTTAATTTCAACAGTGTTGTATTGTTTAAAATTAAATATGGTACACTGCAGCGCTCATCTGCCTTCACACACACATGAACCTGAGTGACATCTTAGTCCAGAGGCTTTAATATGATGTGGACCCTCTGCCGCTATAACAGCTTCAGCTCTTCTGGGAAGGCTTTCCACAGCTTTAGGAGTGTTTCTGGGAATTTCTGACCATTCTTCCAGAAGCACATCTGTGAGGTCAGACACTGATGTTGGAGAGAAGGCCTGGCTCACAGTCTCTAATCCATCCCAAAGGTGTTCTATCAGGCTGAGGTCAGGACTCTGTGCAGGCCAGTCAAGTTCTTCCACACCAAACTGGCTCATCCATGTCTTTTGTCATGGGTCAGGGCGGCTTGTGTGTGTGCGACTTTCTGTTTCCAGGTGGTCCGGTGGGCAGGCGGTTGTGTCTCCGCCTTCAGGGCAGTCAACAGGGTGCAAACCTGCGGCTGGTTTATCATCAAGGCCTGGAGCATTTAGGAGTGGCTGAGATGAGGACTCACCACCAGATTGTACAACCTTCATGGTGGTAATCCAGTTTGCTTGTCTGTTGTGTAGCCCTCCTGTCTGTAACATTGTGTTCTCCTGTTTCTCAGTTTGCTTCGTTCTGCTGCCTCATGTGACTGTAATTACAAACTGGCTCAGCCAGATTCTGCATTCTCGGCCGCCGCCTCTCCAGCCTTCACCAGCCTTCATCAGCCTGCCTCACGAATCACATCAGCCTGCACCTCAGCTCCTCATTGCTTGCTAGACAGATACGTTACTTAAAGCTTTTTATTAATAAAACCTTGTTAAATGAAAATTGTTGTCTCTGCTTCTTGGGCCCATGCTGCCACGACACTATGAAATCTTTATGGCCCTTGTCATTTTAGAGCAGAAAGGGGCCATCCCCAAGCTGTTCCCACGAGTTTGGAAGTATGAAATTGTTCAAAATGTCTTGCTATGCTGAAGCACTAAGACTTTCTTTTACTGGAATTAAGGAGCTGAGCACGACTTCTGAAAAACACCCCCAAACCACAATCCCCCCTTCACCAAACTTTACACTTGGAACAGTGAATTCAGCCAAGTACCATTCTCCTGGCAGCTGCCAAACCCAGACTCATGTATCGAGCTGCCAGATGGAGAAACGTGATTTGTCACTCCAGAGAACATATCGCCACTGCTCTGGAGTCTGGCTTGTGCTTGGTGATGTCAGGCTTGGATGCAGCTGCTAATCTGAAGGCCACATGAAGTTTAGAAGTATGTAGCGATTGACTCCTCAGAAAGTTGGTAACCTCTGTGCTCTGATTATATGTGCCTACTACTTCATGGCTAAGTTGCTGTGGTTCTTTCTTTTTCTCTAATCAACACAGGGTCACAAGTATACATGCAGTGTTTGGTACCAAACACAAATTAACTAATTTGTACTTCTCAGAATTGATTCATTTTACAACATTTTCAATCCAGTCACTACAGAACAAACAGGTACACACATGTACACAAAAAAGAAAAAGGAAAACAGTGTCATCATTGCTACCATGCCACAACTGACTAAACTTGGCTATTGGTATGCATGACCAAGCAGTTGCTGCAGCCTTGTATGTCCACGCGAGCATCATCTCTGATCTGACTGTTCTTGGTGGCAATCTGGCTGAACAGATGTACCGAAATGGGGTCATCTAACCTGTACCTGTGCCATTCTTGGTGATGCAGTCAACCATTTGACTGTTTCAGTAGGACACAGTGCCACAGTATAGCAGGACTTTTGGCTCAGAAGTATATCAAGACAGATCCCAATATGTCTTCTATGGGGTGGCTGTAGCTCAGGAAGGTCAGGGGTTCGATTCCTGGCTGCTCCAGGCTGCGTGTCAAAGTATCCTTGGGCAAGATACTGAACCCCAAGTTGCTCTCCGACGCAAGCGACAATAAGCACTTAGCTTACTTACATATGGAAGTGCTTGTATAAATGGGTGAATGTAAACGTGCTGTATAAGCGCTTTAAGTGCTCAGACAGAGTAGAAAAGCGCTATGTTTACCATTCTATTGAACGTACCTGGGACATGCTGAGTCAACGTGTTCACCTGAGGCAGCCACAACCAGTGACCACTGGACAGCTGCAAACTGCACTCGTCCACGACTGGAAAGCAATTTGTCAACATCAGACTCCTAGTGCATGTGGCTCACATCCAGAGTATGCCATACTTTATATTAAATGTTTTGTATATAACAGTAGGGTACAGTGATTTTTACAGAAGGGGAAACAGAGGTAATGACTCACCACCACCAACATTCCCCTAACTGTTTAGCAAGACAAATTGTCTTTTATTTTTTTATTTATGCTGACAGCCACCTGTACAGGTGTAACCTGCCTCTCGCCCTGTGTCAGCTGGGATAGTCTCCAGCCCCCTGCGACCCTGAAAAGAATAAGTGAAGATGGATGGAAAAAGTAATAAAACATCTCACTAAACATAAAACAGTTTTACTGGCAAATTGCATATAACGTATCAAAATTAAAAGTACTTATTCTACAGTCTAATTTTTACCCATCAGTCTTGTATGGATTAATATCACTGCTGCAGGTGCTTAAGGCTGAGCTCAGTATTTTATATTCTGTTTAATTGCCGGATCTTATTCTATAAAATCATATGTTTCTAGTGTTGCTGTGCTGTGAGGACCACGTCTCTGAAAAAACAGCTGTTATTGAACTGAAAACAGACCTACACTTTAAAAAAAGAACATTAATATATTAATAATAAATAAAGTCACAGTGGAAATAAAAGACTTGAGCACAGTGTAATATGGTTAACCATATGTACACAAGTATTACAAATATTAATAAAGCTGGGTATTAGCAAAACAGCTTGTTAAACTTTCTACTTTCATTCAACCAAGTTATTTCTCGCAGATGCTGATCTGAAGGTGGCAGCTGAGCTTCATATTCTATTGAACCAGAAATTGTAGGAGCTGACACCTACTCTCCATTACTATAGTTTTCTTTGCTAATGCACAAATATTTGCTAATACTAGCTCTGTTTCCACAAACATGCAGATGGTCACTGATCTCAGAGCAGTGACAGCAGAGCCAGTGGCAGATTGTTAGCCTGGTAGTCTCCCATCAGTCTCCCATCGAAGAGAAAAAAGAGCTGGTCCATCTTTCTAATGGTTTGAGTGCCCCTCATATACTCCGGACAAGCCACAGAGCAGCCTGACGCTACAGTTACAGTTGTAAGCCTCTAGGCACCTTTAAGAAACTGGGAAATCAGTTTTAATTCATCCCATTTAATGCTGAGTGACAAACAAGAACTGACTTGACTGTTGCCACCATACCTTGCAGGGGTTGCTCGCCTCCAGCTGGGACTGCAGAAACTGTACCAGGAGGAAAACAGTCCTTAGTGGGAAAGTAGAATAAGTGGATGGTGAAGGGACTCCTCCATAATTCATACCACTGGCTCAAGCAACCATAGCGCATGGAAGGAAGGCACGGAGAGTCTGAGGGTGCATTAGCAGTGGTGGACAGTAACGGAGTACATTTACTTGAGTACTGTAGAGCAGGTCACCCACTGATCGGAAGGTCGGTGGTTCGATTCCTGGCTACTCCAGGCTGCATGCCAATGTGTCCTTGGGCAAGATACTTAATCCTGAGTTGCTCTCTGACGCAAGCACTTAGCTTAGTTACACATGGATGTGCTTGTGTGAATGAGGTGAGGTGTGAGTGCTCAGTCAAAATTGTAAAGCACTATATAAGAACTTGTCCATTTACTTTCACTCCACTACATTTCAAAGACAAATACTGTACTTTTGACTCCACTACATTTCTAGGAAGCTCATCTTTACTCGTTCCTTTTGGATCAGCAGAGCTTTGTAGTCCTTTGCTGCTGTTTTTATTTACTGAAATGTAATTGGCCATACGCTCTGCTCCTCACAAGAAGGCAAACCAATCACAGTCTCCGCTCACAGCTGGGATTTAGAATCCCATATGACCTGCCCTGTTTTGTTCTTCTAGTTGCACTGATGGGTGAACAACTCGTATGTCTGTGCAGGTTGTTTGTGAAGACTGCTTGATATTAAATTTTAAATTTGCAGTCTATCACATTAATCCTCTAATGCCAGGCGATCCCACCCCAGACGTGAATCATCATTGTGCAGGGAGAAGAACTCTTTCTGCAGTTCAGGCATAGACCCACACCCAGAACATATTCTAAGAGCAGGGTTACCTGACTGTGGCACTGTTCTTCAGAGACTGCGCAAACCTGCCCGTTGTCCAACTAATTCAAAATCCTGAGGCTCCGTATCACCGTAGGTGCAAGGATGGCATCCATGCATCAAATCAATGTTCAGGGAGCCAGAGAAATGCTGAAAGGCAGAACCTGGAACTTGAATATTCTGTAGGTTGCTTGGAGGACCTCTGAGGCTTAACTGAGTTACTTTTGAACAATGAGTAACAGAAGCAAAGCAAACAGCAATCCTGGAAGGCTGCCAGCAGACAACACTAGGAAAGCGATCTAAATTCTGGAACCCAAACTCACTCACACACTAGGTGGAGAAAAAACGATTAGCAATTTCATGCTACCACGGGTTTTTGTTATGAATAAGCTGTGGGGCATGGCCAGGCAAATAAGAGTATTTCACTAGGGAAGCACTGCTTGCCTTGCTTGTCTTGAGTGAAATCAACTGGTGTATAGATATATTTCTTTTTTTTTTAGTATAAACAACCCAGTTTATTAATATTACCCCTTTACACGGGGCCATCGCCACCAATGCACCTGTTAGCAGCCTTTAACACCCAGCGTATCACCGCTGAGACGTTTGATAAAACATACTTTGCATTACCATTATTACTCGACCACTTGATCTATCGGAAAAATTCAAACGGTGTCTGAAATCTGCGAAAACAAAAATAGTGTTATCACAATAATTGTTCCTGGAAGTCCATGAACGGCAGGATATTTGAAATGCGGGGTGTAGCCGAAGACATGTTCGTTGTTAAAGGGTTTTAATGACTCATACCAACTTTGCATCCGTCATGTTTTTTGTAGAGCTCGGTAAATATCCCAGATTGAAGTAAACTAAAGTTATCCTTTAATTGGCTTCATTTTTTTTCCTACCAACTAAATTAGTGAGTCAAAGACTTTTCTTCCCTTTGTGAATAAATGCATTGCCACTTGTGATAATTATTATTCTTCTGTGTCTGTAAACAAACTCATTAGTGGGCTGTCGTAAAGCTCTATAGTGTGTGCAGTAGGGTCGCTGATTACTTGGTTTGGTGTTAACAAAGAAATCAGCCTCGGAAGAGTATCGGCATTAGTGCTGGGTGGAGGCAGCCCGCATCAATTCTGTTAATGAGTTCTCCACCCCCGCTCTCCTCTTCTTTCTTTATTCTTCTGTGCTCTGCTGAGCTCGTGCTTCTGTGTCATTGCAGGCAAAGAGGGATGGAGGGGAGCCAAGCGGGCTCATCCATGAACTTTAAAAGATCACATTAGACCTTGGCACACCGCCATAGGACATTTACCAATACAGATGCATTGTGCTTTTCATTCTGTCATGTCACTTTAATCTACTAAGGATGAGAGCATTAAAAACAGCATTTTATGAGAGATCATCATTTGAAACAGGATTTGTTATGAGTAATGCAGCATCTCAAATTCATCATAGAAAATATGAGCCTTAAATTCCTTTTTCTTAGGAAAATATTATGCAGGGAGCATCATTTTTCATATGCTGGCTGGTTAGTTTGCTTGAGAAATGAAAACCTGTAGCCTTACTCGCTACTTCGCACATAAAAAACCTTAATTTCTGTGGTGTCAAAAGTTTAATAAAAACCTAGCTATACTATAACTACAAGTTTGGAGTTTTGTTTTCCATTAGTTTGTTATCAGCTCAAGTTTTTTCTTTTAGCCTATCTTACAGGTGTGCATGACACAGTAGCTGTTGCCACAGCCTTCTTTACAGTGTGATGTATGGAGCACCGCGGGCCTCTGTGGGCAGATTTTGCTGGTTATACATGAACAGTGGCCTGTGAGACGCCTGCTCTGAGCTCCTGTGCTGTTTGTCCACAGGGGGAAACTGATGAGGTTGACTCTGGGGTCAGCAGCTCCTCCTGGGCAGGACACAGCTGATCATCCTCCTCCTGTGCCGCTCCACTGCTCAATAGTCTTCACAATACAAAAGCCGTGAGGCAAAGAAACACACAGTTGGACCCCTTTACCACTAACAGCTCTGCCTGCAACACAATATCCTAATATCCATGAAAAGTTACATGAATATAAACATGTAATATATTGACACTATTGTGGCTATTTTCAAAAATAAAATCCTGATGTAAAAATAATCAGCAACTGTGCACCAACTGAAAATGGATGCTAATGGTTAAAAATGAATATTATTATTTCTTTTGGGGTTTTTTTGTTTTGTTTTTGTCAACAGTGATTCAACATGTAAAGATTGAGTCCCGAGTGACAATGCAGTGCTCAACTTAGGGCAGCTTTTTATTAATACCTCACTGAATAGTTACTGTCTGACACAATTTTGGGCCGTGAAAGGAAAGAAACAATATTTGACTGCAGTAGTTTAAAGTGTTTTAAATTTGGATTTATAAAGTGAACCCAAAGATATGTACTCACATCAAACAAACTTAAGATACTGTAGTATCCTGAAGAGCTCTGTTTGATTTCAAATTAAAATACAGCTTATACATTTTCTCTTTAGCAAATTTAATAATAAATACAATCAGGAAATGCCACTATTAACGGTCTGTTTATTTCTTGTTTATGTACACAGAATTTAGATGAGCTCAGTTTTATCACATTCAGCAACAAGAAAACTGGTTTTACACCTGAACAATAACCCTCAGCAAGAAAACTAGTTCTAATATATCGCTTTTCTACCCTGACTGAGCTCATACAACACATTTACAGTCACCCAATCACACAAGCACTTCCATATGTATCTAAGCTAAGTGCTTTTATTGTCTAACATTCACACACATTGTGTTCAGTATCTTGCCCAAGGATACTTTTGCACGCAGCCCGGAGCAGCCAGGAATCAAACCACCAACTTTCTGATTGGCAGGTGACCTGCTCCACCTCCTGAGCTACAGCCACCCCACAACTATGCACAACTATAAATGCCTGTACGTATATACACAAACCTCATTCACACAAGCACCTTCTTCTGTGTTTAAGCACTTTGCCCAACACTCATGCACACACTGATGGATGCATTGGAGCAACTCAGAGTTCAATATTGAAAGATACTTCAGTATGCAGACTAGGGGAGTAAGGAACTGAACCACCCACCTTCTGATTGAGGGACAAACTGCAGGACCTCCTGAACAGCTGCATAGACTCTTTAGTATATACGTAAGCTGCACACATACCTACATTTTAACTATTAAGAATTAATTTTTTTTATTTTTCAGTTCATGTATGATTCCCCTCTGAAATATGATTGTGTGTAGGACCCATATTTGCAGCGAGGTGTCCCTGATTTGTCATCCTTTTTTGTGGATTAGAAGTTGCATCTTCTGAGCAGAGCCAGGCTCAGATCTCAGCACTGTCTGCAACTGAAACTGGAGGGGGGGGGGGGGGGGGGGGCTCCTTCGGCTG
>VUQJ01029806.1:2513-13187 GCA_015108635.1 Andinoacara biseriatus
TTGCAAAGAAATGACCTGTTTTGCAAATATGTGTTATTGTATTTACATTATAATCAATCCAGTCCTTTTTGTCTTCTTCAAATATCTTCATAGAACTTTGAGGTTACCTTTGTTGCGATTTCTGCTGCCCTCTTGGCCAGATCTCTCTGAAAAAACTGTGCTTTTAACCTGATAAATAAAGAATATATAAAAGTCACTTTGCAACAACATGATTGCAGCTTCTACCTGTGACAGGAGTGTTCTTTCTCGCTCAAAATTAATATCATTCATGATTGATATCCTTGACAGATTATAAGCCAAAAAGTCATTTACAGTAGTTTAAAGCCATTTTTTTTTTTTTGGCAAATACCAACAATCACTTTTTGGCATAATACCAGTAAAAAGGCGTGAAAGAGAGATTCGGGTTTCGGCTGTCACACTGAGGCCCCGTTTATATGATACCGACATCGTTTCCACACAGTTTCCAGTGGAAATGGTGTCATTTTGTTGCGTTTCAGCCTCCCATTTACAGAGACATTTGCATTTACATGAAGATGCTTAAAGCAGTGAAAACGATGTAGTTCACATTGCCAAGCCACAAGGTGACAATGTTTTGTTTTTTGCTTTTTTGTTTTTTTTGCAAAGCTTGTTTGTGGAGGGACTTTGTAGGTTGCGCCGCAAAGATTTGTTCATTAGTTACAAAATGGCCAATGTGAGAGGCTTTGTGGACTGATAAAAAATTGGGATTGCTGCTGCACACAATACTCAATAATAAAACACCAAAACCACAAGAAAAGTTTGACTGTGAATCGTGCTACTCGAAGTTTGCTGAAGCACTCGTGAATTCTAACCTAACAAGTGTTGTTCATCTACATGTATTAGCGCATGCGCAGAAAACTGTGGTGGTCGCAACCATAATGCACATGTACGAGTACCCCCGTTTCCAAAACTGACCATGTTCAACCGTTTACACGAGAACGGAGGCTGGTGCATTTCTGAAACACTCCACTCTGGACCCCGTTTTGAAAACACATTGTTTTCACTCCGTTCTCATGTAAATGCATCGAAACGAAGCCATTTTCATTTTGATACGGTGTTGTATAAACGGGGCCTGAAGCCCAGTCAGCTCCAACTGCAGGTGAGATGGAGTTTCATTGGGGTCAACAACAACATGTCCTTTTTGATAGTGGCAAAATCCCAAAAATGGTTGTTGACTTCACCAACAAGCTAAATTTCCCACTAGTCGCTTTATGGGGCAAAAAGTCTCTGGGCTTCTGAAAAGTCATTGAGTTAGCAACACTGTGTGTCACCTGTGACCCACACAGAAGCCGCACAACATCTAACAGCATGGGTTCTGATTGGTTAATCATTCAGTCTTCTTCTTTTTGAGGTCTGGACAAGACACGCTAGCCATATAAAATCCGAGCTCAGGCCATGTTTGGCCTGTGGGCCATACTTTGGACACCCCTGTTGTTAAGATTTGATAAACTGATGATGATTCATCTCATAAATCATGACAGCCTACTCGCTCCCACATAAGCTGCCTTTATAAGTTAAAAGTATCTGTATTGCTATCTGCAATACTGGCCCTGTATTTATCGATCAATACCAAAACTTATCGTACACCACTAGAACTGATCCAGTACCGCAACGAGAGCCAACACCAAGTGAGAACACCACCTCAGTATTTGTAGTGCTGTGCAAAAATCTTGAGTCACCCTCTTTATATTTTGCTAGGAAAATTAGACATGTGTCCAGTGATTTATTGAAATGTCCAAACATACATCAAAATACAGGATATAAGTTAAAAGTAGAGTTTTGACCACCTTTATTCTTCGACACTGTCCCATGTCTGAGTCAGTGTTACAGCTATTGGGCTATGCGTATGCGTGGGTGTGTTCTGTTTTCTCTCTTCCCCCTCTGCAACAGCTGTCGTCCCAATCAAGGTCACTCTGTATAAAGAAGAAGAGATGGGTAGACAACCAGGTTGGGCCAGTTGAAGCAGTGCTTTGTGCTGTGTGGACTGGTGAGAGTGAAGCGCACAACACTGTGTTACTCACGTTGGGGAAGGTGAAGTTTGTGTCTGTTGGTTAGCAAAGGATGTGCTCCGGTTTTCAGTGGGAGTGGTTTTGTTTTAGGGTTTTTGTTGAGGCTTCCCCTCACAGGAAGGGCCACATCTTCAGGTTGGAGATTGTTTTAAGCTCTAGTTAGTACTTGGGAGCCATCATTACAATAAATATCATTAATTATTTGTTTTATCCTTTGATTTGTGGTTCCTTCTTTCAATCTGTTGTTTATGTTCTTTTTTTTTTTTATTAAATTCTTTGCTCTATTGTATGTTACTTCCACGTTCCCTAGACCCACAGGATGTAACAGTCAAGCTTTCTTGTAATTTCGTTAAGTAGTCTTCCAGGATAGTTCTACTGGTTTCTTGAAGGATCCAAAATTCTTCACCAGTCATTGGCAGCCTTTTGTTCTTTTCTCTGCTAAGTCCAACATCCTGTTGTGTTTTCCTATCCAGGTACAGTATACGTTTACTGCACTGGCAGTATGTTAGGGCTCATTGTCGTGCTGGAAAATTAAGCTGTTGCCACTCAGACCCTTTCCAGATGTTATTGTATGATGGATCAAAACCTGATGGAACTTTTCTGTGTTCATAATTCTGTGAATTTTGACAAGATCCTCAACACGACAAGCTGAAATATAACCCAATCGCAGTGCTACCACCGTGTCACTGTTGTATCCCTCTCCTGACCTACAAACTGATGATGATTTGAACTAAAACTTTAACATTTCTGTTCATCACTCCATAAGAACTATTGACACTGGTTTTCAATCCAGTTTTTATATAATTTGGCAAGGTTTCCTGTAATTTATCGATGCACACTGCACACCATGCAAAGGTTTTCAGCTAACAGCACTTTGAGAATCACTGTTTGTGCAAAAAGATATATTTATGCCTGTTAAACTGTTATCTGACATTTTTTATAGATTCAGCCAAAAAATGGGAACAAACAATGTGCTTTTGCTACAGGCTACTAGTAGCAAAGTGCCTAAAGATACAATTTAAAGTTATGTTTAGGCACAAAACTGGTTCATCCCTTGTGTTAGGTGCCTTTTTTCTGCTTGAATATTCAATGGTCAGTGTTAAGTGGCTTAACAGATACAAAAAATCATCTGAAAATGGTCAGGTGCAAGGACTGCAAGCCTTTGAAAGATATTCAGAAAGCTTGGAGAATTATTGCTCATGACCACTTTTTAAAATGACAAGAAAGTCATTTTAAAATGACTTTACTTTGCCTCTTGGAGGCAAACTATAAAGAAATAAGGATCACTCCTGAATTTTACTGTATCCTATGTGGTCTTTTATATTGTTTTTCGCAGAACATTTACTTTGTAGTTGTGAAAATATTTGGGCCAAATCTCAGCTATATCTATGCTTGACATTCAGATTTTTTTAGCACAATATATGGACCTCAGATGTGAATGTTATATACTTGATTTTCTGGTGTTTGTTGAATTATGTAAATTATGAGATAAAAGCAGCTGGAAAGATATTCAAGACTAGATCAGAGCTACCGCAAAGGTTCAATCTTAAAATTGTGTTTGGTGCTTATTGGTTAACAAAAGCTTTCAATAAATATACTTAAAAGCATAAAAATAAAAGTATATAAATCTAAATAAATGTATGTGTATAAATGTACTTAAAGAGATTTTGCATTATGATATATTTTTGTTATTGTTATTATATATTTTTGTGCTAATTATCAAGTTTCATGGAAACTAGCACATTCATCTCATATTCTAATCTCTGTGCCAAGTAAACTCATGTTATCTGCTGAGCTGTAGAAATGATGTATACAGTTTCATTTTTGTGACGGGGCCTACAGCTACTCCAAAATGTGCTGCTATTTTTCAAGACTATAAAATTGCTTCTCTCAATTCAGATGGTCCTAAAGTCCTCGTTGACTTGTGGGTGATTGCTCCATTCATCAGTTGCCCACCATAACATTATTTTCTTTTCACATTTTGTTTAGCTCCTGTTTAAGTATGAGTTGGTGAAGTATGACATGGTGAAAGATGAACCAGTGAAAGATCGGTATGGTTTCTGCCAGCGAGTGGAGAAGGGTAAGATTGTGATATAAATTAATTTAGTTTTCTTCCCTTTGACAGTTCAATTTATGTGAAAAGTATTTGTACTGATTTTAGACTTGTGTTATTTTATTTTGTTAGGTGAGATGGGGCTTTTACTTTCCAAAGTCAGCACTATTAACCCATTCTTTGGCTACGCTGGAAGCAAGCAACTCACTGAAAAGAAGCTGATGAGAAATGTGTTTGTCAAGGGTGATGCCTACTTTAACACAGGGGATCTCATGGCTGAAGACTGTGAGGGCTTCATCTGCTTCAGAGACAGAGTGGGAGACACCTTCAGGTAAAGTTAGATGTTTGAGGTGTTCTTAGATGAGATTTGTGTAAAACTATAATAATCTGGGGGTGTTCTCTTTAATAATCTAAAGGGAAATAGTGCTCAAATGTGAAAAATAGCTTTGGTTGATGTAGATGACAGTCAAGATTAAAACTGGAAAAAGTGCTACGTATGTAGTATGGACAACTTAGAGTTCAGCATGTTGTATTTGTGAAACCTCAAAGAGTACTCTCACAACCACTGTTGCCTTCACCTTCCACATCCTCTCTATCTCTTCTCTAAGTCCTTGGGATTTCTTGTGTTCCATCTTTTTGATATTACTATTGCTTAGTATTGTTATATCAATCACTACAACGCTTTTCTTCTGCTTGCCCACCACTACTACTACTAACTAACAAGGACTGGTTTGTCCATCTGTATCTCGAAGTCTGACAGGATCTTATCTTGGTCATTCGCAACGAGCCCTTGGGGGTGTATTCCATTTTGACCTCAGGACTTTCAGGCCATACTTGTCACAGATGTTTCTACATACTATGCCAGCCACTTGGTTATGGCGTTCCATGTGTGCCCTGCCTGCTAGCATCTTTTACCCTGCTGTTATGTGCTGGATTGTCTCAGGGACATCTCTGCACATCCTGCACCAGGATAGTGGTTCTGACACTCACTAAGTCTTCAGCCTCCTTCTTTACACTTGGTGTACTGTGTCAGGATGCTGGAATTGAGGTGAAACCCTCCATGCATGGTAAGGAGATTTTTTTGTCTTGATGTCAGTGGCTTCTGTCTCCTTCTTTGGCCAGCTTATTATCCCAGCAGGTTATCTGATGACCGGCAGGGTCTAGGTGTTGATTGCTCAGATCTTGTGCTTCCCATTCAGCTGACTCTTCATGAGGCACTTTATCCTGTGCTGGTATTTGGTGGTTGCAACTTTCCTAGTGGCCTCTTCATGGTTCCCATTTGTCTGTGGGATTCCAAGGTACTTGTAGCAGTCCTCAGTGTCTGCAATGTCACCTTCTGGTGGTCCAATCCCCTCAATTTGGACTATGTTCCCTCTCTTTGTGACCATCTGTCTACCCTTCTCCAGTCCAAATGATATTCTGATGTTTTTGCTGTAGATCCTAGTGGTGTGGATCAGTGAATTGTTGTTTTATCATCCCTTTTATAACATAATTTACATACATAGCAGCATTAAGTATAAACATACAAAACAAAGCTGAGTAAATAAACTTATCTCCACATGGATCCATTCGTCTATTCAGTCATATACATAACATCCTAGAGACCAAATAAAGTTCATTCCCAGTTCTTTGAGTGGTTTCTTCCATTTTTGCATAAAACATCCATCCTTCTTTCAGCATAAAATCCAAAGTCCAAAAGTGTTGAAACTCTTCCAAGCAGGCGTAGTAGTGGATCTACCGGCACATGTTTATTTATTGCTTTACTGATGTTGGCACATACTGTCCTCCAGAAGGTCTAAATAATGTTACATTCCCACAGACAGTGGATTCTTGTTCCAATTTGAATTTTAGAACAATTTGGAGAAACTCCACTTTTATACTTACTTTAAATATATGGTAAAATATAAACATTGTGCAGTATGCTTGTGCTCTCCATGTTTCAGCAGAAAGCCTTCTAACGTATAAGATTCCTCTGAAAAATTAAGGGAACCAGCTTTCTTCAACACATAATGTCTAATCTAAAGGTATTTATAGAAATGCCATTATGATGCCTGACAGGATCTTGAGGCCAGATGTTGGGTGGGACTGGTCTTTCCTTTATTTTTGTTACTATGGGCATTTGGAGGCCTGGCCGCCTCTTGGGTGAGGTGTCCCGTGCAAGCCCCACTGGGAGGAGGCCACGGGGTAGACCCAGGACATGCTGGAGAGATTATATCTCTCGGCTGGCCTGGGAACGCCTTGGGGTCCCTCCTGATGAGCTGGTGGAGGTGGCTGGGGAGAGGGAAGCCTGGGCTTCTCGGCTTAGGCTGCTGCCCCCTGTGACCTGGCCCCGGATGGATGGATGGATGTCATTTAGAGGACAAAAAAAAAAGCTATTGTTTACCAGTATTCTTCAAGCAAGGACTTGGTGACACCAGTTTTCTGGGTAGTCCCGTTCACAGCCAGGTGAATGGAAAGAGGATGGAGAGATCATGAACAACAAGCACAAAAAACTATAGGAGAGAGAAGGCAGAAGTTAACGGCATCCAATAGTAGCATGTAAAAAATATCAAGAATTAAAGAAATAATATAAATACGAGTTGAGAAGAGGTAACTGAGCCCTCATCGGGTCCACTTAACATAAATAAGTGAAGGTTCATAGCTGAGGACTCAAAACACTTTATACCCTCTAGATATAATATATAGGACTGGATCATGCTTTAAAAGAAAAGAAAAGAAAAATTAATTGTATGTTGGCAGCACGGTGGCGCAGTGGTTAGCACTGCTGCCTCGCAGTTAGAATACCATCTGGAAGGCCTTCGATTCCACCTTGACTCAGGCCTCTCTCTGTGTGGAGTTTGCATGTTCTCCTCGTGTCTGTGTGGGTTTTCCCCGGGTACTCCGGTTTCCTCCCACAGTCCAAAGACATGCACTTACTGGGATTGGGTTAACTGGCCATGCTAAATTGCCCATTGGTGTGAATGTTTGTCTGTGTACAGGGTGTTCCCTGCCTCTTACCCTATGCCAGCTGGGATAGGTTTCAGCAGAGAAGCCCAGACCTCCCTCTTCCAGCTCATCCAGGGGGACACCGAGGCGTTCTCAGACCAGCTGAGACATGTAATCTCTGCAGCATGTCCTGGGTCTGCCCCAGGGCCTCGTTCCAATAGGACATGCCGAGATCACCTGGCCTTGCCCAGGACGCATGCAAGTCAGTTCCCTGAACCACCTCAAATAGTTCCTTTCGATATTATGGGTGTGAGTGGTGTTTGTGCTCCCTCCCAAATGACTCAATTCTTTACCCTATCACTAAAAGAGAGCAAGCCACCTTTCGGAGGAAGATAGTTTACACAAACTTACACACAGTGTCTGCATCCCATTCAGAGGCTGCCCCAATCCATATGTTCATCTCTCACTCCACTCTCCCTTTACTCGTGAACACAATGCTGGAACTCCTCTGCTTGGGGCAGTAACTTGTCACTGGCCAGGGTGGGCAGTCCAGTCTTTTCCAGTTGAGAACCATGGCGTCAGACTTGGAGGTGCTGATTTTTATTCCTGTTGTTTCACAGTCTGTGAACCACTCCACTGTGAGCTTGAGGCCACCACCTGATGAAGACAATAGCCACATCAGTGTCAGAAAACAGAGATGAAATCCTGAGACCACCAAGTTCGAAACCATCTGCCACTTAGCAGAAGTCCTGTCCATAAAAATTATGAAGAGAATCAGTGACAAAGGGCAGCCTTGGCAGCCCCTATGAAGCAAGGAAAAACAAGAGACCAGTTTACCTTGCCTGAAACAGAATTACCACAGCCCCATCCTGGAATAATGATTAGTTAAAAAAAAATAGATAGATGCCAGTATCAACACAGGCTGTTAACATAGCAGTGTAAAGCCTAGTCTGACACTGTCTATACTTGCACTGTTAATCACTATGATCTTCCCCAATTTCAGGTGGAAGGGTGAAAATGTAGCAACAACAGAGGTGACAGAAATTCTTGGCCTGGTGGATTTTATCCAAGAAGTCAATGTGTATGGAGTGGAAGTACCAGGTATCATGCCCACATGCATAATTAGCAATGTAGTTTATAAGACTGTGAGAACTTGATGTTCTTAAAATATCCACAATATGCATTATCCAAGTGCCACATGTACTAACTTTATTGTTGTAACTATTAGCACTAACTATGCAGTCACTGGTGTCATCACTGAGTAACAGTAATCACAACAGATATATATAAGTGCTTATATAGGCCTTTTCTGCTTATAACACATGTTTACATCCACCCAAGCACTTCCATGTGTAACTAAGCTTAGTGATTTTATTGTCTAACATTCACACACATTCATACTCCAACGCTTGTGTCGGAGTGCAACTTGGGGTTCAATATTTTGCCCAAGGATACTTTGGCATTAAGCCTGGAGCAGCCAGGAATCAAACCGCCAATCTTCTGATTAGTAGGTGACCTGCTCTACCTCCTGAGCTACAGCCACCCCTCCTAAGTTACTGATCCATGTTGTTCACAGGACATGAGGGCAGAGCAGGAATGGCAGCCATCATTGTAAGACCAGGCTTCATGTTTGATGGAAAGAAGCTGTTTGAGCATGCAGTGAAGGATCTACCAGTGTATGCACGGCCACTTTTCATAAGGATTCAGGTAAAACAGACTGTCAGTCATACAGTTGAGGCTTTTATTTTTTTTAGGACAAAGACACACACATTGTAGTTTGCCTCTGAGCACCACCACACTTTTGAGTGTGATTTTAAAAATCAGATATGTCACTGAAGTGAAGACTGAAGGTTGAATTCATGGGGTTCAATTTTATCCATATAGCGCCAAATCACAACTAACCTCAAACCGCTTCTTTTTATTGACAGTTATCAAATCATTTATTATGCTGGGCAGATGAAACAAACGGAGCCATGATAGCAGCAATTCATCTATTAGAATATTTACACTATCACATCCCACACCAAGGACATATGTAACCCTTTACAATGTAAACACATACAGCTAGCAGTTGATCGCCCAGCGCTGTGCCAAGCTGAGAATTTCACTGGTTTGCTATTGGAACTCTACACTATCACTGCAATTAGCAAGTGGGTGCGCATACTAGACTGATTTGTATTCTGTTGCTAGATCGCTGCACTATAGTATTTTTTCACTGCAATTTACAATCTACCACAGTGTGCCTGCGTGATCTTGTGACAGTCATGTTCACACTTCCTTTTGCATGGTTACAGAAAGCAAAATGGTGACCAGTGTGAAAGCGAGGGGGAAGAAGTGGAACAGGGGAGCGCAAACAACAATTTCTAGGTTATTGTTGCCAATTTAGCAACTTTGTCACTAGATTTAGAGACTTTTCAGGCCTCCCCACCCCTCCAGTGACTTTTTCCCCCAAAGAGCAACAAATTTAGTGACTTTTTCCAGTGACTTTTGGAGGTAGTCCAGAAAGCTGAAATGCTCCTTTAAAACCTCCTCTATTTTCATTTGCCAGAACTACCATATGCTCAGACACTGGCTGTGGTCATGCTGTAGCGCAGCTAGCATTGGCTAAAAAAGGGAACTGCATGTTGAACACTGCCAGGGAGTTACTCACCATGTTTATAACCTGTTACGGTATGCACCCATCTTTAACATCACAGAGATCAGATAGTAGCAATTGATTGCTACACGAGTTCCCACCTCGTTACTAACTGGTTGACAGGTGAACTGGAATAGGAAAAGGAGCAACCACAGAGTTCACTGGGGATGGGACAACTGCGGAAAAAAAACTTTATGTTCAGAGTTCTCTGCAGGCATACAGGTCATCCCTGGACTGCAAAGCAGCAGATGGTGAATGCACTCTATAAATTCTGCTTCCCACTAACCATCTAATGATGAAATTTATGTCACTGGGATCCAAGCGAACATTATCAGATTTGTGGACTCTTTAAGCAGGGAAGCAAAATGAGACACTAAATGACTCCACAAAGCTTTTCAAGAAGGAAAAGGGAATGCAGAGTGGAAATGGAAATGAAAAGGAGGAAAGGAACTGCCATTTTAAATGTCAGAAAATAATTTGTATTTCTAATTTGATTTTTGAACCATTTGCTTATTTCTTATGTCAAAAGTAAAATATATAGTGATAACGATAGTATCTAAAACATCTTTACATCAGCATGTAATAACTTTGTGTACAGTGTGAATTTGGAATGATTAAATCTGTACCCTGTGTCTTCTTCCTGGGGCCTGATAGGTTCAGATCATTTTATAAAAACAAGGAACAAACGCACAACTCTTATTTTACTTGCAAGGGAAGCCGTCCTCTGCGTCCCTCGGTACACACAGGAGGGATCTTTACCGAGCCGCTGCCTCCCGCAGCTTTTATTCACACATGCATACAATAAAAGTCACATGACTGGTGTTTCCACCTGGTTACAACAGTCAGCAGTATTTTTCCAGTTTCCCATATATGGATGTGTGCTTATGTGTATGCGTATGGTGTACGTGACTTACATGTGTGCGCTGTCGTGTACCTGTGCGCTGTGGGAGGTGTGTGTGTGTGTGTGTGTGTGTGTGTGTGTGTGTGTGTGTGTGTGTGTGTGTGTGTGTTCTGTGGGGAATGTGAACGCGTGC
>VUQJ01029807.1:7525-24821 GCA_015108635.1 Andinoacara biseriatus
GTGTTAACTCCCCCCCCCCCCCCCCAAATGAATGAAGAAGAAACTTATTTGCTCAAGTAAAGCAGTTCCAGGTTGTCAAGAAATGCTCTTTACAAAGGTCATGTATTACTGCTTGCCATGTTGTGATGTGGCCAATAAAACAGCCAATTACTGCCTGTGAAATGTGAACTTAATTAAAATGTTTTGTCAAGGGTTTTATCTTCAGGATTGAAAACAGGCATTTAAAGAAATAGAAACGTTCCTTCAGCCTCATTCGCAAAATGGCAAACTATAAGTTTGAGCAGTGACCTGATCAGAAGCTCATAATTTAAAAGTTCATTAAATAAATGGAAAAAACTTTGATAAGCAAACTGATGATTAGGTAGGAATGCTCTTCTTCCTTTTTCTTTTGCACTGTGCAGATTTGAAAATATATATTCCCACTGAGCAGAGAACAAGATATTCTTTATTAAAGAAACCTCTCTTTCTGGCTCGTTCTAAAACATGACTCTACATTTTTATTTACACACAGACAGGGACTGCAGTGTTCAAGTTGACAGAACAGGTATTAAACATGCCTGGTATTGGTATTAGACTATTATCACAAATAAGAACTAATTGCATTTAATGCATAAACCCACATAGCACATGTTTGAGAACAGAGATTTTCAAACTTAGTTAAGAGATGGTTTGACTCAATATTGCAATTTTTGGTGAAACTGTATTATGGGTAAGGAGAGAAGTTGATAAGATGGTGCGATGTCATTTGGTGCCGATACATCTGTGAAATCAAGGTGATGAATGGAGACCTTGAAATGACCAGAAGTCTATAACAGTAAGCTCTTTGGGGAAAAGGCCAGTCCTCCAGTGGGCCTAAATCGAATCCCTGCGCATTTACATGAGACATAAATTCACATTTAAATGGCAGAAAATTGCTTGGGTGGCCGATACACTGGGGCATATGAAATTATAATTGTCGTCAGCCCTGTGAATGTGTGTGTGTGGGGGGGTGATACAAGATTGAAGAGATGTGTGGAGGAATTATGCATCCAATAACTGAGATGGGATGTAAATATGGTGAGGACAGTCAGTAGCCTGATGTGCCATCGGCCCATTTCATGTGAGACTGCAGTGCAGGAGCTAAATGGCAGCCAGTCTCACACTGAAGTGAACAACGGGCAAATTAAAACTGGTTTCCACAGTACTGTACAGGAGCATTAAATTAAGTAACTAGTCTAATAAATGTGTTTCATGCCAGAAGATTGTTTTGTTATTTATTTATTTTTTTTTGGTCTTTTCTTTAAAAAATATCATGGAATAGAGAAAAGCATCAAGTCTTCCTAATGGAGAGAACCAATCGCTTTGCAATTTTTATGATAAAGAGTAATTGCTGAATTTTCAGCTAATGGACTTCTCAACGAATTGACCGATTTATCCTTCTCTAAAATTTCTAATCCTGTTGTATAAAGACACATAATTGTCTCACAACTAGCACTGAAAAAAATATCTCAAGACAAATCAATAATTGTGCATTTGCATTTTTGTGCCATGATACATATTCTGCCTGATTTATGATTGTCAACATTACTATGTGACATGGGTAAAATGGCTGTGTAACGAGATAAATCCACCCCCAGATTCAGTGCAGCTTGTACTGTTGCAGTCTGATCCCTTTTACTCTGCCAGACCTCGTTGTACCCCCTCCTTATCCTACTATCCCTTTTACCCTCCCTGTTTCAGTGCAGTTTTTTTTTCCACCTCTACAGAAGAGCTCCTAACGGAAAGGCTGGAATAAATACTCATGTCACATCAGTTCATGGAGATCCCAATTGTTTTTAGCCAATGTGCAACTCTAAGAGGTCTATGGGTTGTCTGTGTCACTCAGCATGGCTTTGTGTACACGAATACCACATCGTTTCACACCGCTCTTGCACACCATACTGCACATTTACTGACTCATGCTGTACATGTATAGCAGCATTTCTGTCATTTTCCATCTGAATGTCACTACATGTCATTCAGTCCAAACTGGACCATCAACAATCAGTACAATATGACTCACCAGGAGGCCCCTTACAGACCTATTTCATAATTTGGGCTGCTGTGTCTATTGTATGTGCCTCCTTTGATAAATTTACCTCCAACTGATGCAATGCGTCAGTCTTTTTGTTGGAGGAGGACAATTGCTTGTACAGTTAAGGTCCAGGACCTTAATGAAGTACTAAAGCACACACATTAGCTACAGGGCACAAAGGTTAGTTTCTCCCCTTAACATCAGATGACAGCTAATGGAGCAGACAACACTGTGAAAGGATGGAGACTAAAGTTCATCTTGTGATATCATTATTTTATTGTTATGCGCTATATGTGTCAGTAAAGCATAATTTTTTTTAATGTATAACTGATGTTAAAAAGTCAGAGATTATCAAAAGAAAACTAATTTGTGGTTGGCATCATTGAACTGCACTGCATTTCTTTACTTTTAAAATGTCCGTAGCAAAAGCTTTTAATACAACACGTATTTGTGGAGACTTCTGTATGGTCATAAAACAGCACAAATTGTATTCAGGGGTCACCAGTATCAGTGCAGATCTAATATTTCCTTAGGGTTTCTTTCTAATGCCACAGATCTGGCTGCTGTTCTGCTTATTTTTTGTCCCCAAGTTTAATCCCACAGCAGTAACTTGTAACTTTACAAGAATCTGTAGACATATTGAAAGATTACAAAAATAATCCCCATACATTCACAGCAGATATTATTGAATTGATCAAAGACAGCTGTTTTGCTTGTAATCCATAGTGCATATTCCTTACATGTTTCCTTTTGAAAAGCAAATTAAGTGGATTACAACCACTACTGTATGCAAAGCTTTTAACCTGAACAGCCTTAAAACTTTTCTGGCAATGAGGTGTATTTTTAATTTATGGACTTTGATGTCAGATGATTAGAATGATCTTGTGTCCTTTCTTAATAGCAGCAATGCATGATTTTATGCTAAACTGTTGGGGGACAGGTTGGGGGGCCTCATGATGTTGGGACAGATGGCATTTAGCTCTAGCTGCGCCGAGCTCAGTGGGACCCGAAGCTTAAGAGGTTAGGCCTGTCAAAACCACTCTGTTCATTCACTGCCTAACAAAGTGTGGACTGTCAGCCTGTTCCGTTTAATAAACTTAAGATTTTTCTTTTGTCAACGCTTGAGCAACACTTTGCAACTCGATGACCTGAATATCCCAACATAGACGCAGGCTCAGTAGAAAAAATGGTACCTCTGGCAGAAAGACTTGTGTCCACTTTGGTCAGTAAATGTACATTAGCATGATAGTGATTTGGTAACTACACTAATTAAAATTAGGTGAATGAATGCATGAAAGTAATGAGAATGTGGACCTGTTACGTGGTGAGTTCTGTGAGAATCAAGCATCGAGTAACTGCCATAAACACCTTAAGAGTAATGAAGTATCTTCAAATCTCAACATAAATGTTATTGTTTGTTCTTCATATCGTGTGTGTGTAGTGTTGATATAGAGGGGAAACGATGAAAGAGAGGCATGTGGGGCAGTAACCCCTCTGTCTCAGGAATGTCCCATATTGTGCAATTTTGTTAAGTCTTGTAGACAAAGTCCACAGAAAATGTAGAATTTTCAATTTATTATGTTTCACCACAAGAGGGAGACATACTGTAATATGCAGCGCAAGTCTCCACTTCACTGTACATCTTCCCCAGAAAACTGCACTGCACTCAAAACAGATTTTGTCAGAATAACCCAGGTTATTTGATCATGCAGATTTGTTGAGTAAATATGGTTAATTTTTGTCATTTTGTTCTCCCCTCTCCCCGTCTCTCAATTTGTTTCAATGTTTGTTGGGGTCAGAGGCTGAAAGCTGCTGAGTGGTGACCAGAGTGAGAGGCCTGCATGACATCTGACCTCTAACTGGGCTTGTGGCTGACCCCGGAGAATACAGCTCAACAATGGGAGGCACGTGCCCTGGCCTAGTTACCATGGTAACACAAGACCTTTGGGGAAACAGTGGGGAGGGGGTCAAACCTTAGCCTTTATCCTGATCAGTGTTAACCATCTGCTGCCAATTGACTCTTATAGATATAACACACACCCACCACAGAACAGCGTGTATGTGTGTTTGAGAGAGAAACCTAAGGCTGACTGGGTAATCTCTGCAGGCAACTGTGATGGTGCTTTATTTTCTCACAATCACCTGGAGAGATTGTGCAGTTTGTCTAATATTCCTTTAAAAACCTGATAAAATAATCCCCAAAGCTGTGCCATTGCTCCATTTTTATTCTTCTGAGGGTTGGCTCAGAAAATGTCCTCCTACCTGAACCTGTGATCAAGGTGGGTTTTCCATTCTATCTTAGGGTGATGATCATTACACAACACAACAGATGTGGCCATGCTAGCTTAATTTTTGTATGTCTGACTGTTACAAGTCAAACCAGTGGGTGATTGGTTAAAACAAGTCCTGAGTAGGGGCCAACAGGTGCGGTCCACCTGGAAGAAAACATCCTTTAAACTTTGCATGTTTGATGCTGTGAAAGCTAAACACTCAGCACAGAAGTCCACCAGCCACGGCCTCAACAATAATACACACATTATCACTCTTTAGTTTTAGTGTAATATAATATTTGGCACGTGTATTATTTTCTTCATTACTTCTACCTTCCCTCCTGTCCCCTGTTTTACCCCATCCTCCACCTCTGATTTTATCATCTCATCCCCTTCTCCTTGTGTTCTGCTGCGTTTTGGTGAAATCTCAGCTGGCAACTGTGAGTCGTTCACTAGCTGCTCTCACAATGGCCTCTGGGATTATGCTAAACACAGCGCCTCGGCTGCTCTGCACATCGACCGGCGTCAACGACGCCCTTTGGAGCACACAGGAAAGAGATGGAGGACTCTCAATGAAGATGTCACTGCAATTACACAAGCACATTTCACAGACACCCTCTCTGTCTGCTCTTCCTTCTCTCACATCCCCCTTCCCCACTTTTAAAAAATTTCTTTTCGACAGTCTTTTGAAGTGCAGCCTCATCTCTTGCAGCTCTTTCATAATGCATGCCCATTTGGAATTTGCATGAATTCACTTTCCAGATGCTTCTGCTGCCATCTTGACTTACGATGATGTGTACTGTACAGTATTGGCTATTGTATTATCATAGGATGAAAAGAATAATAATTGGCTTGTTTTTATGAGTTTGGGTTATTTTGCATCGTTTCTCTCACCACTAGGAAATACTGGCGTGAGATCAAAATGTGTTGTAAATTATTCAGCTTCAGTTACCCCTACACTGATGTTGGAGTGAAGGAAGAGCTTTCTGATGTGGATGATACTGCATCAGGAACTGATTGGCTAATGCTCAATTGCCAACAGTACCTGATGCATTGCCTTCAGCATCGAAAGAAACGTCACAAAATGCTGGCTCCTGTTTCCCCCCCGGAATAATGTACTTCTCTGTTGTTTGTTAAATGTGGATAATAAACAGTTTCTGAGTATTTTTGACACTGTTCCCAAGAATGAATGTATGTGCATGTGTGTATATTAGTCACCACTAAGGGCTGGGGATTAGGTAATAATGATCACAGAGATGTTGTGAAACTCAGAGCAGTACTTATGTTAAGCTGAGGTCCAATCTATCACTCTGGCATTTAAATGTATGCTTATGTTTATATAATGTTCCCCTCCTGTTCACTGGAGTCCAAACAGGACACCTGCATCAATTTAGGTCACACTCGTATTCTTCTATTCATGTGATAAGATATGGTTTTAATGCATTTGTGCACTGTACTACTTAGAGCAGTGCTTTTGCAATGTGTGTGAGTAGATTCTTTAAGTAAGGGAGACTTTGTCACACCTAGAGATTTACCCAGCTCAGCCTCAACTCTGTGATTTACAAGCATGACTGTCTAATTTTGTTTCAGTGAGGAACAGGACCAAAGGGAATATTCTCTCATCTTCTCTTTCATCAGTTTTGGATAAAACCTTCTGTTAATCTCTATAAACTGTTTCAAAATGCTTCTGATTAATCAAGTACCTTATTTCACTCTGCCTGTTTGTGCATGTGTTGAATAGCTTACCAAGTAAAATAAAGTTTTAGTACAGAGTAAACCTTGTACAGTTATTTTTTTTGGGTTCATGTTTTTTTGTGCAATTATATGCTTGCATATTCTATTGTTTATATCTGTGCATTACTATGTGTTCAATAACTCAGTAGTCCTGTGAGAAGACATGAATAGCACTACTGGAAATAGCATGGCTCTTAATATTTTTAATGTGATTACAAGACTCATAATAATGATCAAACAGGATTAGTTTTTTGGTTGAGAAGAATCTGCATTTTTTCCCCCAAGACAAAAGGATGAGGGAATTGCACAGTGCAGAATCTATCTTCTATCCTTTTGTACACCCCATCTGAGGAAAGGGTCAGGAGGTCAGCATTAAAGGGGTTGGTGCCAAGTCCATTTCAGTCCCACTCATATCAGCAAGCTCCTGGCACACATACATGCACACAAACACAATCACTTGCTGTCTCTTCACCCATGGGAAATCCCAGCAACCATGCCAATCCAACAGATGTTCCTGAAGCGCAGGCATCTTGTAAACACCATGAAATGTATTAGAGGCTAATGTAGTGCTTGCTGACAGAGGTCTTCAACACAAGATTTGATTTTACCACCTGCTGCTCACACATTCTGTACATAACACTGGCACTGAGGTCTCACAGGATGACAGGAGTTAGCATTTGACAGCCAACAAAGTAATGGAGGCTCATTCTTAGAGTAAAATATAGAAATCCTTTAGGCCTGTGTAACTGTAATGACTTATGGCTCTAACTTCACTCATAGTATAACCTAGAAGTGTGAAACCACTCTGATGTCCCTATGGGAAGAGTGCGGTTCACTCAAGATTGGTGTATAATATGTGTTTTTGCATGAAACATAAAATGAGAAACACCGTGTTTAAGACATTGTTTCTTAATGAATTTACATGTCCAGTAAAATTGTAAATATAGATGACTTCCTGATAATAATAACAACGTATTATCTGTTTTTCTGATAATAACTACTTCCCATCAGTCTATAGAGGGAGCCACTGAAACTTGTTGACGGTTTACTGCACCCCGGTGAGAGAAAAGCCCGGAGTCAACCTGCCCGGTACACCGCCCCCCAGTGTGTCATACTGTACTAACCGCATGTTCATCATTTAAGTGCTGCTTGCACTCCGCCAAACATCTAACATCCACTGCACCGTTTGCACGATAAAGGCCACCCTGCTTCGTGCACATTCGGATTTGCAGCGACAAAGACGCCGGGGACGTTTTATTCGGCTTGAGTTTGGAGATCCGCAGGTAACTGCAGGTATGTAGCGAAGACATCACGGGATAACAAAGCACTTGCACAAATCGTTCTTAACAACAATGAAACAGATGTTAAAATTAAAATGTTGAAACAAATGAGTGGAAGTCCGGTTGCACTTGTTTGTCTTGTAGTTCGCTTGTTTAAAGGAGTTGTCCAGTAACAAGTGTCTGTATCTTGAACTGTGATGAACAAAGCAGAATCAAGAATAGGCATGTACCGTTACCGTGTGATTACGCAGCTTGTGTAAAAAAAATAGACGTGTATTTGGCTTATACAAAATATTAATCAACCTGAGGTCTGCGTGCCTTCATTTTCATAACTGACTGGCACTGGGGGAGGGCATGTTTACGCACGATCTTTACGCGTGTTACGCACTAATCCTTTTGGAGAAAAACGGCAGAAAAACACTCGGTTGAAGTCGCAGATTTACCTGGAGCGGTGCCAACGAAAACAACACGTCAGCAGCGGGAAATGTTGGGACTCGTTAAGCAATGCCATCAGTAATGTAATAAGTGATGTTAAAAATCGTAGGCATGTCAAGCAAAAATTGGTCCTGCACACCCTATCCACTTGACGTCTCCGCATCCCGTTACAGTGCTTCTCCGACGTTTGGTCGACATGCTGGGGATCTGTGTGTGCCTTTGTGCCGTTTTTGCACATGTTCTCTCTCAGGAGGCTGAAGAGCCGATCTCTATTACAGTGAGTGAGGGAACCTTTTTTCTACCGGTCAGTCTGTGTTTCTTACAGCCTTGCATATGCATGATGCTCAGTAGTTTTATTTACTGATGTACAGCTCAGAGTTCTTGAAAGGACACTAACAATGCGTTTTTGGATGTTCCTCACAGTGCACAGAAGGTTATGAGTACGACACAGTCAGAGAGCAGTGTAAAGGTGAGAAATTACACATTTGTGCAGCTTTTTAAGTTCTATGAATTACATTATCTTCTACTTTAAAAAACTCTCTTTCCATGTAATCCAAAAAGGAGTCCAGAAATACTATCTAATCTTTCTTTCTTTCTTTCTTTCTTTCTTTCTTTCTTTCTTTCTTTCTTTCTTTCTTTCAGACATTGATGAATGTTCCTTGTACGATGATGCCTGCAAAGGAGGGATGCAGTGTATCAACCACTTTGGTGGCTACCTCTGCCTCCCAAAAAGTGCCGTCATCTATATCAGTAAGGATGGTGAACAGGTGCCATTGCCGGACTCAGTCAATCCTGCCCCTCCTGTCCCACCAGGCCAGCCTCATCTACCAAGGGTTCCTGCTCAGACCATTCGGTGTACACCTGGATTTGCTGCAAATGAGCAGAACTTCTGCAAGGGTAAGATCAGCAGCCCAGAAACTTTTCCCTCTCTGGATTCAGTTATATGATTATAGGAGGTACCATGAAAAAATAGCTTCCTTTTTTTTCCCTACTGCTTTACAGAAACACATGGTGTAAACACATGGTTATCTCAGGAAGTGGCGCTGACAAGCTTCTCGGGAGAGAAATTGGCCTCTGTCAGCAGGGCTAGAGGTGTAACCATGAAATAAGGTCCAGAGGTTCATAAGGGATGGTTGCTACATTATTTTCAAGAGTTTTCTTTTTAAATCTTCCAGAATATTATAAGACTTTGGCCTTTGTGAGACAGATTACACACTAAAAATGTGGATGCAATTTCACCCCCACCCCCCCCTTTACTGGCTGCTGTGTGCTGCAGCATACTGGCAGAATTGTTGTTTGAAGGGTTTTTATCTCCTTAAAATTAGTAGCATGCTCTTTTTTGCACTTGGCCAGATACGTTAATGCTGCGAAGAAGGATGAAACTCTTGCAGAGCTACGCAGGTATTTGATAATTACTTGCTAACGACTTTAGAGCCCCAGTAAGCTGAGCTCCAAAGGTGAACTGTTCATCCATCTGTATGACAGTCATCAACAGCTTAACTATGCATCGCTGCCAGATGTGTTGCAAGCTTCTCATTTTTTTGTTGTTTTTTTTCCACTCTGATGTCATGTTTTCAAAACCCTTTGGTTGCTTGCAGCATGATGTTTTTGGCCAGAGTTCAGCTTCTTCCTTAAATTCTTGTTGTTTTGGGTGTTGAAGTCCTGCGCTTCGGGGGAAAATCAAGCAGCTTTTGTAATACTGTGGCAAGCTATCTGCTCACATGTACCCTTTACACCTACAGTAGTATCCTCCGGGCCTTGACTAGGTTGTGATTTTTGGTAGCTGCGCAAAGACTGCGTGGGTGTGATCCTGTGTTTGAGTGAGACTCTTTGATCTTCTCAAATGGAGAGTGGATTGAAGAGTCATCCTTTGTCTCACTAATACACACACACACACACACACACACACACACACACAATTTAGTGCCCTTAATTGTTGCTTTGTGCCACATATAGGAGAGACAAACTCATTTGTAAGCTTATACCTCCAGTTGTCATCTGTCTTAATGTGTGAGAGTTTAGTGGGATAGATGTAGCTTTATAAATCTAATGCAAAAACAAAGTGCCTCAAAGTGCAGTACATGTGTTCAGTGGTTAGAAACTCCTCTCGCCAGTAAGCAGAGGTATGTGGTGTGTGGCTGTGTGGTGAGGTTTGCGGTCGCAGCGCTCCAGTGAAAGTAACAAATTTGATTTTACACCTGGGGCAAAGATATGTGTGAGGTGCTTTATGTGTTTCTCTGAATTGGAACCCAATTAGGGTTTATTAGAGTGTAAAACATGGCAGCGTATCAGTTAAAGTAACCACATAAGCGAGCTGGCATGGGTATAATACTTATTCACTGGTGTGCTGTTTCAGTGCATGGGCTAAACAATGATAGGCTGTTGCTGTCAGTGTTATTGCTTTGAAATGACTGCAGTTTTAACTGGAAGGCGTCTCATGCTGTTACGTGGGCGTATATTTTTGCTGGTAGAATGATATAATCCTTGTTTACATCAGTCTCCAGTTTCTCTGTCATTACAGTTAACAGCGCTACAATGAGCCAATTGTTCTTGGACACAGAATTGTCTTTTCTTTTTTATACCACAGCGGCCTTTCTGAACAGCTACATACGTATCTTGCAAGCAAAGGAATTCCCATTAGCTTTTATGGGGGAAACCTCAGTGTATCAAATAGCGCTTACATCAGGCTCCTTCCCTGCTAACTCACCACTCTGTGGAGGAAATCTAGAGTGCAGAGTCAGGTAGGGCAAAGGCGACGATGAAAGGCGGACACTGACTAAATAACCACAGAAGTGCCGGAGCACTGACCAAGCCAGGTTGCACCAGCATCATGGGTTGTGCAGCTGCTCGCTGTTTTGGTGACTTACTGCTGAGTGTGTGGCGAATAGCAGAGAGGTCAGCTACAAGCGCTGCAAAAAATGAAGCCAATTTTCCACGGAGCAAATTAAACTGAAAAAAAGAAAGAAAAAAAAAAAGCTTCTCTTAAGTGCGCTATTCTTTATGCTGATTAAAAGTAAAACAAACCACAAAATATAACACTCTTCAACCTCATGTTTTTCTTTTAATTGTAGCTTGAACAGTCATTCCTGTGTGGAAAACTGTTTGCAAAGGGGGCAATAAAGCTCTTTGGCCCCGAGCGAGAACAGGAGCTTAAGCGTGTGTTGTTGTAGTGACACATAGGGGAAGTTGGCACCTTTCTCTAGTCACACAGAAAAGCTGTGAAACTTTACTACACATATGACAGCTTAATGATGCCTCACATTTCCACGACCTCCACCCACCCTCCAAACATATACTCACATACATACCACGCCAGGAGATGTCTACAAGTGTTGTTGTTTTTTTGGGTTTTTTTGGTAGTCTTGTGTATGTATATTAACTCTTATTTCAGAAGAGGTGAGATCACTTCATTATACAAATACAGCTGAACTGGTCATAAGAAGAAAAGTTAGATTATTTAGTGTAATGTATGAGAATACACCCTCATATTTTAGAAATCCTAACTTAACTGCATCTTCAGTATAGTCTTTGACAGATAATTACACATTATGCCTTTGTGGGTTGTGTTATTCTCCTCGCAGGTCTTAAGTTTACATACTTTAGCTGCAGCCTATTTATTTTCATCTCTAAATTAGATACTCATGAGCTGCAGTATGAAGCAACATGCCACTCCTGTTTACCTGTCTCGTTTCTTGAGGTCATGCAGGCCACGTTACCACCTACATGCCTGACTAATTTCAGCTCTGTCTGTACACTCTTCACCTGCAGTGGCTGGAAATCTTTCCTAAATATGTTCTATTAAGGCCGTTAAGCCCCGTATGACAGAGAACTTGTGTACTTTTCCGAACGAGGCCAAGCGCATGCAATAACATTTTTCCACACAGATGCAATGCACTTGGGAGGAATATCTCTGGAATGTTAGCAGTGGTTGTTTTTTTCCATTTGCTCCCATCTTTTGTGATGGTAGGAATTACTCACCACCTTGACAGATAAGCATCGGATCGATCTGTGTGGAGCAGGAATGCAGGGAGCAGAACGAGGATAGAGAGCCCAGTGGCTGCAAAGCGCAGCGTGATGCTGCCAGCAGGCTTCGTGAATTGACCTTTTACAGTTAATTCCTACAGTTCCACTTATTGTTGCCTCCTCCTCACATTTGCACTTGATGATACAAGCCCCAGCCATGAGCTTTTGGCATTCCACAGACAATGCAAAAAGATGTGAGGATATACAGATTGCTGTTATGCTTTTTTTTTTTTTTCTTCTCAGGAAATTCCTTCAGATGCTATCTTGTTAGTGTTTGTTTCTGCTCCAAAAATAAGCGACAGATTTGGAATTTTCTTTTTTCCACAGAGAATGAAGGCTTCAACTGGTGAAATGAAAATGATACAGTATAAACCAGATGTTAGATAAAAACATTATGCAGCAATTTTGTTGCTCAGCAGGAGGAAGCTGGATCAAACACAAAGGATTTGTTTAATGAAAACATACCTGCTTTTGTTTACTCAAGCAATAAGACACCTGAAGCACACCTTTGTCCCCGTTGAACCCAAGTATTACCAGCAAAGCTCTTGTCTTCCACCTGTTCTCAGACTCGTGATTTGCACTCGTCTGCATCAGTGCGTCTTCATGATGCTGCAGTCTTAGCGCCCTGTGATTTTACTGCCCAGCTATTTGCACCTGTTACACTGCAGCTGCACCTTTTGAGGCTTTTGAACTGCAGATGCTTTCTGTGTCAAAAATAGTTTGTGCTGGGATAGATTAGATGGGTGGATTACCATGAAATTTGGTACAGACATTTTCCTCCAACTTCCCGTCAGGATGAGCTGTAATAACTTTGGCATTTCTGTTACAGTTGCAAGTGTTTCAGCATGCATGTAGCCCCTCACAGAGTCACTAGTATGACTTTAGGCTCTAAACTACTTATTTATTTAGTTTTGAATCATTTAACACTTTGTTTGCCTCGCATTAAAATTATGATTATTTGTAGTACAGTACTGTGCAAAGGTCTTGAGCCAACCCTCATTTCTTAGTTTTTTGTTAGAAAAATGGGAAATAGCTGCTTTTGTTCCATTCTATGCCAAGATGATCCCTTCAGGTGGGTGATCCATTGTGTGTTTTTCTATCCAGTTATTCTTTTACTGCATTGGCAATATATTTGAGATCATTGTCATACTGAAAAATGAAGCCACTGCCAATCCGCTGCTTTCTAGATGGTATTGCACAGTATATCAGAATCTGATGGTACTTTTCTGTGTTCATAATTCCATCAATTTGGACAAGATCACCAAAAAATTACTGGCTGAAATTCAGCCCCAAACCACGACAGAGCCTCCACCGTGTTTTACAGATGGCCGTACCCTCTCCTGATCTCTGATGCACATACTGGTAGTAAGTAAGTAAAGTAAGTAAAAATTTAATGTATAGCACATTTCAACAGCAAGGCAGTTCAAAGTGCTTTACATCAAATAAATGTGCAGTAAAATCATGAAAAGCATTCAAATATCAATCTGGTACACAGAAAATCATCAAAACATTAGAATCATCATGCAAAATCATAAAAACCGTCAAGTAGATACATATGATAATCATAAGGAGATGGTCAGTGTGTAATAAGGTATTTTGTTTAGAGCAGCTTTCACCCTGATTTGCCTTATCTTCTGTTCTTCTTCCTTAAGATCAGCTTTTTGACAGCCACCCTTCCACTCAGACCATTTCTGATGAGATTTCAGTGAACAGTAGATGGATCAAATGAAGGGCCGGATGAATCTCTCAGGTCGTGTCAGGTCTTTGCTAGAGTTTTTTCCTATTTCTTAAGGACATGGCTTTTATATACTGTTCATCTGCTGTAGGTAGTTTTTTAGGCCTGCCACATCTTCTTTTGTCCTCAACCTTTCCAGTTCCCTTAAATCTTTGCACACCATGCTGAGATGTGCCAAGCTTTGAACTAATACCACTTGGGGAATCACCTTGTTGTTGCAAGAATACAATTTTATGTCTGTCAAACTGTACTAACCTTGACATTTTTATCAGATTCAACTAAAGAAATGGGAACAAATTATGTGTTTTTGTAACAGGCTGCTTACAAAGTGCCTACAGATTACAATTTAGAATGGGTTCTTTGCTGAGTTGTCTGTTTTGTGCAGGTACAATTCTGGTTCTTCCCTTGAGTTAGGTTTCCTTTTTTTATGTTTGATTGAGTCACAGGTCAGTGTTAAGTGGCTTAACAAAGAAAAATAAAACATTCCTCTGAAAATGGTCAAGTACAAAGATGACACTGAAAGTGAGTGAAAAAGCAACCAATGTCCAAACTTTGAAAGACCTCCAGAAAGCCTGGAGATCTATTGCTCAAGCCTGGCTCCTTGGAAGTGTCTCAAGACTTTTGCACAGTATTATAAGTAGGGAACATTTCAGAGTGACAGCTGAAGTCAGTTTGTTCTCTAGAGATCAATCATCCAGCTCCACGATATTGCTGTGCATGGGATAAAATCCCAGATATTAGCTTGGCAAATGAGCGTCTGGCTGTTAAATAACAAGTAATGTCAGAAGAGGAATGGCAAAGTTAGTTTTGAAACCATGCAATACTTTGTCCACCAGAGAGTTATTTCATGACTGCATTATGTGTAAGCCAGGTAATTTATGTCATCTGCAGAAAACTTTCATTAGTTGTTATGTTTCACAGTCAGTAGTCATGAATCAGAGATGGTAAATTTCTGACTGTCAAAGCTCACTTTCCATTAGTAAACGGTGCCAGGAGGCCTGCTGATGTTGCAACTTCTCAGCCTGTGATAAATTAGATAATGCTCCTTTAACACAAAAAGTAAACATGCGGAATCTAAAAATACACTTTGCCGAATGATTTCCAGCCTTTCTGTGTTTTAATGGGTATACCATGGTGACAGTATGTCATCAGCTTCCTCACGCTGCCAGAAAGTGTCTTTCAGCCTCTGTGAATATAATCAAACCATCATGCAGGCAGCCTCGTTTTTGGCCTTGGCCATGTTGCTGTACAGTATGCTGCTGTTGCTTATGGTTTGCTACTGGCTCCTTGCTGCCATCACATCAACAATGGCAGAGAGGAGCAAAGGGGGAAGCAGCTTTGCCGTGCCTCCTCAGTGCAAGTGCTTAATGTTGTTGTTATTATTCTCCCTGAGGTCGGTGCCTGTCCAGCGGCCAGCTGCTTCCTCCTCTGATGTGCTTACATGTGTTGATCTTTCCGTTTACCTCATGATGGAAAGGGACACGGGGGCTGCTATAAATCACTACTTCACTCTCGGTTGGGTGACACTCGCATGCAATCACAAGCCATGTTTCTCACACTTTTTCTGCTTTTCTTCATATTATCCTGCTGTTATTTCGAATATTTTTTTCCCCCCATGTTTGCAGCTTTACTCCTTTAGTGCCGGAAATTACCTTTAAGGGCTGTAAATGACTGCAGCCTGGCTCCTGGCATGTCAGGCGGGCAGATTGACTGATCTTCTTCACGCTGAATAGCAGCAGAGTTGCTCAGCACTTCTATTTTTTTGTTGTTTTTCTAGACATTTTCAGAGTAACAGGAAGGATTATTATCAGCAGGGAATGTGGCTGGCACACTCGATGGATTTTCAAGAACGTCAAGAGTCTGCCCGACCTTTAGAAACGTGTGGAACAAACTCACAAATCAGTTAGTCAGTGTCAGCATGACTAAAACTCCTGTTCCTCCTGAACAATGAGAGCGATGAGAGGGGAATCTTGGGAGTGGTGTGAATAGCCAGAGAATGGAAATATTTCATGCCCTAATACGGATGAAAATGCACGGAATATATGATTTGAGTGTCTTGAATTCTTTGATTTCTTATCTGCTTTGTGTTTGGACTTGCTTTGAAAGTGGAACACTACCACTCCCATTTGTCCTGGGGTTGCGTTCAAGTCAGCAATAGCTGCATTTCACACTGCACTGCAGAGATGAGTGTACACAAATGAAACAACGTGCAGTGCAGCGAGGGGTGATATTAAGGTATTAGGCAAAACCAGGCACACAAGGGATGGTGTATGACATGCTGATAAATTTGACGTTGTGAAATTTTATGGGCTATTAACATCGTGCGTCTTGCCCCCTGCTTTTCCAAAGATTGAATTATCCAATAATCAGAGGGAAACGGAGATGCTGTCCAACAGCAGGATGGCTCCAACTGTTTTGTTTTTTGGATCAGCTCCTGCTTTCCATTGCAGTGGTTCAGTGAAAACAAGATTAAATGCTCTCAAGTGATAATTACAACACGCCCTATCATGTCAGTATAAATCTGGAGCAAGTAACACATTGTTCTGAATTCAAGTCAAAGAATTTTTAGTCCCCATTTTGGACATATATAATTTTTTTTTCCCCCACTAAAATGCATATATACACCTTTTTGGACTGTATTGCTCCATTCCATAAAACATGAGCAGCTCTGCAAAAAGGCCATTTAATGAGCACCTCAAACAGGACCTCTGATGCACACACACACACACACACACGCCCACTCATCCGTACACACACACTCACATTCTTTGAGCTGCCGCCATCCCCGTTACTCCCCCAGCTCCCACAAGGCATTTAGAATTAATCTCCTTGAAAAGCAAGGAGGTTTTAACTCTGACATCACATATGCACACACGGCCATAAATCTAACTTCAAATCTTAAAAAAGCCGTTTTTGTTTAAAAAAAATTGCTCCACCCTTTTTCTTCATTCTTTCCTTCCACATCTTCCACTCTCCTGCTGGACAGCCTTATCTTTCCCTGTGATGTTAGAGCAGGCTCACTCTTGGAAGAAACTTGCAAGCTATGTTGAATAAACGTTGACAAAAATCTGACCTCGGGGAACAGTCACTTCTCCCCACACGCAAACACATCATCACATTTGATGGCTTGTTGCAGTTTTCCTGTGGAGTGTACAGCATGGCAAAAGCGGAGACTTTATGGGACCTAGGAGCCATCCAGTGTGGGATAAACTCCCACCCCACCCCCAAACACACCCACACGCACAGGCTTACACAAAGTTTTGTGGAACTTTGTATTGGCAGCTCCTTAAAGGTTTAGTGACAAAGTAGCAGTTACCGCAAGATATTCCTGTGAATGAACCTTTGGATTGCATTCAGCACATGTGCTTTTATTTAGAGCTCTCCGAGCTCTGTTCGAGGAGAGGGAAGATGACTCTGACTTTTCCGCACACAGAATTTTTGTAGGAGCTGCACTGTTCACATTTAAACTACTTAGTCATATCCATCTACTTGAAGAGTTCATGGTCTCTACACCTTACTGTGGAAAGTGTTGGGACACAAATCAAACATATTATGTTCCATGCACCGCTGACACCTTGTGCATTGATTTAGGTAGCCAGAACCACTCTAACAGTGGCATAAATGTTGCTGGACTCATGCCAGGTAAGTCACCCTAAAATGATTCCAAATGCACTGATGTAATTCTGCTTGGCAGCAGAACACGAGCAAATGCTGCTATCGGGAATAGCCATCTAGCCTTTAAGCTGCTAGCATATGTGGACTAGCT
>VUQJ01029809.1:0-19797 GCA_015108635.1 Andinoacara biseriatus
AGAGGGTGTCTGTCTCCTGAATCAAAGCTGGGAGCTGGTTCCACAGAAGAGGGGCCTGAAAGCTGAAGGCTCTGCCTCCCATTCTACTCTGAAGTATCCGAGGAACCACAAGTAATCCAGCAGTCTGAGAGCGAAGTGCTCTATTGGGGTGATACGGTACTATGAGGTCTTTAAGATAAGATGGGGCCTGATTATTCAAAGCTTTGTATGTGAGGAGAAGGACTTTAAATTCTATTCTAGATTTAACAGGGAGCCAATGAAGTGAAGCCAATATGGGAGAAATCTGCTCTCTCTTTCTAGTCCCTGTCAGGACTCTAGCTGCAGCATTTTGGATCAGCTGAAGGCTTTTCAGGGAGCTTTTAGGACAGCCTGATAATAATGAATTACAATAGTCCAGCCTAGAAGTAATAAATGCATGAATTAGCTTCTCTGCATCAGCCTGAGAAAGGATGTTTCTAATTTTGGCAATATTGCACAAATGCAAAAAAGCGGTCTTACATATTTGTTTAATATGTGCACTTAATTAATGGCAGGACTTGTTTGAGCAGCCTTGTAGGGACGGGGTGTAACAGACACACTTCTGGAGGAAGTATTTACTGAAGTTACCTCAGGTAACTGTGTCCATGCCTTTGTACTGTACCTATTTATCAAATCCCGCTAACAGTTTTTCAGTGCCAACAGAGGGTTTGGTGCTGGCACAGCTAAATCTTCTCTGTCTATAAAAGTGTGTCTGCAGCTGTTATCTGAGCGTTGGTACCAAACAAAGAGTCCTCTCCCAGTTCATGGCCGTAGCGCAGCAGGCAGTCACCCAGCAGGCCTTCGGTCTGAGGGTAGCCGGTGGTCTTCACCTGCCCTCGGATCTTGGACACCGTGTTCAGCATGTTCAGTTTGGCTCGAGACGCTGCCGAGGAAAACAGAGAATAAAACGCATGCAGGTTTGAGTTTGTTTGTTGTAGAGAAAGCTCAAAGAACAGCAAACACGGAGGAAAATACGGTGTCTCATACCTGGGTTAGGCTGGAGGTATTCTGTTGTTTTGGACAGGAGGTCAAACACCAACTTGTTGGTCACCTCCATTTTCTGATGGGAACAAAAGGCTGCAGTTAAATATCAGAAGGAAATCTGGAACATTAAAGTCAGTCAATGGTTCAGGTTTCCAAGCTGAGTTCATCATTAAAGTTTAAATATTTAACCTTTAACGCCAGATCAAATAAACCTGAGTGAGCTAACACATCCCAAAATGCTCCTAATAAGTTCTTAATCAGCTGAAGATGAGGAGAAGGTTTTCTCCTGTCTGTATGGTGTGAAATCACTAGAGCGCGGCCACCTGTCAGACTCGTTGGTGGCCATAAACACCTGTGCTGAGCTCACCCTCTCCATCTCCGTGAAGTCTTCATCGAGCTTCGTCCCCTCGGCCCCGCTGATCTTCTCACTGAGGAGCTGCAGAGAGCAGACAGAGTGATGGAGGACTGAAAGCACAGAAACCTTTCTACTTTCATTCATTTATTAAATCAACCTTTGTGCCATTTATGGTCAGATAAAAACTGAACAGCAGGGGGCGGTGTGGCTTGATCCTGCATTCTTTCTACTGTCCAGTGTAGCAGGTTTAAATGACTCCGTCCACCTGCTGCTAAAGCCCGTAAGTCCAAATCCTACTTTCAAACTTTAAGCCAGCAATAACCATTTCTGACTAAAATACTCAACGATATTCATCGCCGCAGTCACATGACTCCTGACTCGCTGCCTGAACTGGACCCTGTTAGTGACCCTGCAGTCGGGTTTCTGCTCGAGCATCTTGGTGTAGTTTCTACGTATTTCTTCATTTCTATTTATTGTTTTTTCAAAACTAAATTTAGATGTTTTATCATTTTTACTGGTCACTGATCTTACCTACATTTCTACTTTTTTAAATCATTTTGCTATTGTTGGCGTCGGGCATGTTTTTGCTGCTGCCATCTTTACGGTTTTTGTTGTAGTTCACACTTTGTGCAGCACGTTGTGTTTCCACCTAGAGTGAAATGTGCTAAATGAAGTTTTGCTTGCTTGAGTGTAACTTTAAATGGAGCCGTATCCGAGTAAAGCCCAGATCACGTCCCAGCCGTTGTTCCATTAATCGTCTCTGGGATTTATCCGGGGATGACATCATCCTCACAATCTGTCCTCCTAACAGCTGTGCAGAAACATGAACATCCTGCACCAGCACAGATCTTCTTCTGCTCAATTATAAATGCATTTTTATTTGAATGTTTTGTGGTGATTCAAATTAATTCCCAGGTCATGTTTATGTGCCGCCATCCTGTAATTCCATATGGCTCCATAGGAATTAACACAGCCTGTGCTACAGAGCCTTTTTCACAGAATATTCCATCTGAATATTCAGATGGACAAAAACAAGCAGATCAGTTAAAATGCACATTTACATTATTAGAAGAGCAGAGAAAAATATGATGTAATGTACATTAACAGACACATTCACACACGAAGCTGGAGCCCAGCTCATTAAAAGTACACGAAATGCCAGAATGACAATACTATAAAGTAAAAAGTACGAGTACTCATACTGCAGGAAAACCACGGATCCGGCATGGTTTTATAAACAGAGGACTTTGACAGCATTCCTGCACCAGGATCCAAACTCTGAACAAACAGTGAAATAATGCTCACAGATTTAGGGCAGTGGGCCATTGAGCAAACCTCACACTGCAGCTTGTTCTGCACTGAAAACCTGACCTGTGTTACTGTGATTTACAGGCTAGTTTGGGATGAACAGACTTTAATGTCAATCAGACTCGTGCAGTTTATTTTTCTGCATGTGTGCGCTGATGGTCTGTTTTTCTTTATTTTCAAAAGGCCAGCATCTGATAAAAAACACCAGAATTCAAAGTATTTGAAGAACAAATGATGGAAGTTACTCTGAAGGTAAAAACAATCGAGGGACGGAAATGATAATCAAGTTTTTAAATAGTGGACGTGTCCTTCCAGTGTGAGAGTCCAACTCTCTTTACTGTGACATGAATCAAAACCACGAGGCAGGAGATTACACACCAATCAGCAGCCCCGTTAAAATAACTAACGGGTACTTTCCTGATACGTCTTTCTCTGCATTAGAAATCGTTGCTGTTGCTCAACAAAGGCCATTCAAAGTCCTTTTGAAAACAATCTGAAACTGGAGCGCTGAAATAAACTCTGTCTTTGGAAAGGAGTGAAAAGAGAGGAATGAGACATCAGGGTAACACTGTCCCCATCACGCTCAGCTGCTGGACGGCACATCATCATCATCAGTTACTCATTGTGCTGATTGCCAGGATGTTTTTGTTTGTTTTTTGGCTTTTCCAAGTGACGCCTTAGTATCAAAATATGTCACTTCTCTTAAACTGCCTGAACTTTGACCATTCACTGCTCCTCACTCTCTGGATTAAATGCAGATCCCTGTGGGGATCAATATTATTCACCTACGTTTTAATATGGGATCACATAAGCTTTACCTGGCAGCCCATCCAGGTGGTTATTCTGAAGCCCCAAAAAGAGCAAAAGAGCCACAACTCTGGCTGTTTGATAAAACTGCATTTTATCAGTCAAATTAAAATACTAATTTAAAATGTGATTTATATAGTAGGTGTTTTCAGTAAAAATATATAGATATATTTCAAAATATATTTGTGTGTATTGTTAACAGTGAGTTATCTAGTTACAACAGAACCTTTTTCACCACCTCATACTGAAATGTGGGAGGAAGTTTAGCTGCTGTGTAACTGCTCGGTTTCACAATAAACTCACCACTTCAATGAGTCGATCGTGGTCAAACTCAAACTCAGTTTAATAAATACAGTCATGACTCAATCTGTCGAGTCCAAACGCCGAGGCCTTCTGGGGCCTGAGAGTGTGTGTTTGTGTGTTTCAGGCTCAAGTACAAGTGCTGCAGGAAAGATTCACCAAGTGGGTCAGAGCCTGGGTAAAATTAGCAGACTCAGAGAAATTAGCCCATTCCAACCGCCAGAGTCTTTCTAGGACGGGGTGGGGGTGGGGGGGGGGCTGTGCTGAATGAAATGCACTAAACATCTCACTGCAGAATAACTGCATTAAACCTGCAGAAAAACTTTAGAATAACCATAAAAACTGCATTAAAAACTGCAGGATAACTGCATTAAAACTGCAGAATAACTGCATTAAAACTGCAGAATAACTGCAAAAAAAACTGCATTAAACCTGCATAAAAACTGCATAAAAAAATGCATAAGAAAACTGCAGGATAACTGCATAAAAACTGCAGGAAAAACTGCAAAATAACTGCATAAAAACTGCTGAATAACTGCATAAAAAATGCAAAAGAACTGCATAAAAATGCAGGATAACGGCAGAAAAACTGCAGAATAACTGCAGAATAACTGTAAGCTTCATCAAATCATTCAGTGCATATTTACATTTTCATTCTTTGAGGATATGAATGTGAGCACAGAGCTTGAGTCAAATATGGTTCTTCCTCTAAAAACATTCATGTTTATTCGTGTTTTGTGCTTTTCCTCACTTCCTGCCACATATCTGCTTTTCCAACGGCAGATGTTCATATTAAACATTAAAAGTTTCAGATAATGAGAAAGTATGTGCAGTAATCCAAAGGTCAGGCTCCTCTAAACACATTTATCACAGTTTTTTCCACGCTCAGATCAGCATGATGTCATGCTTAGATTAAACACAATGAAGGTCAAAGTTCATGCTGAGGGTCCCCGATGAGAGGAACGCCGTCCAATGGCAGGAAGAAAAAACAAAAACAGAGACATGACTTCAGCCAAGAAAACATCGGCGATGATCATCCCCAGCACGAGGTTAGTCAGCAATGTGCTGCTGTGTGGTTTGGATTACTCCCCATGATCAAGTCCTGATCCTCACATGAATACAAACAATGTTCAGATTAACTTGTAAAAATTAAGTAAAATTATTTTCATGCACAACTGTTTTGAAAAGCTGCATTTCTTCAAAGTGATGCAGTCTGAAGACCTTTGGCCTCCGATGGATGTAAGATGAAGAAAAGCCACTAAGGTTGAGGATGAGGACAGCGACATGCTTCAGGGCCTGATGCATCAGCAGCAGATGACAGCTGGGGACGAAAACTGAGCTTTTCACCCACACCGACTCCACGTAAATGGCACATTAGAGCTGAAATGATCCCAAGCTCTGAATACAAGACTCAGCAGTTAAAACCAGTCGACTCTGACGTGAAGGGACTCCACAGCGCGCCGTGATCTTCGTCGGGATGTTAACGTCTTCCTCACAGATCAAAGCAGGCAGCAGCTTTGTAGCAGTCCTTTCTTTATTGTGCAGCTGAGCTCAGTGATCTTCATCCTGCACTACGAACACACACACACCTTGTTCCTTCCTTTTGCACACACAGCAGCACAGTGCTCATTTTAAACAGACTGAATGTGACCAAGCAGCCAAACAATAACACTGCAGCCACGGCGACCATTCAAATGTCAGCTCCAGTCTTCAGGAGGGCTTTTGAGGCCTCACGTATTAACCTGTTGCCATCTGTTCAGTTTTTATTGAGTTTTACTGACTCTCCCGAATGGAAAAGCTCAGAAATGAAGAACTATGGTTACAAAATACGTATAAGAGATTTCATTTGAAAGCTAACTTAGTTTGCTTGTTTAGCTAAACAAGCTAAACAAATATCATAAAAAGCATTTTGGGGTCTCATATAAGTATCAGGTCTGAAAATCTCCTCAAACCATCTTCGTCGTCGTCAACCAAACATTTTAGAACAGCTGAGCTCGTTTGAGAAAGTTTTTGGTGCGTCTCCAACACGTCCAAGTGACCAAAGTGTTCAATCATTTTCACCATTTTCACCTTCACTGTGAGCTTCTCCTGCTAGTTATTCTGCTGGCATCTGGAAAAGAAGGAATTCCCCGCGAAACGCCTTCCTGGCTTAGATCCAACCACAGTAGCTGTCATTACTGCTGCTGGATCGGCTACAATCACGACCGAGCTGCACATTGAAAGAAACCCCCACACACACAAACACACACACACACACACACAAAGGCCGAGCTGACTGACCTTCCAAACTGTGCTGCACAGGCTGTCCTGGGGTGGAAACACACCCAACAACCAGATCCAGGAAGTCCAGAAAAGGATTTCTGTGCAGGTCTCAGAGCAGTGACGAAGCAAATATCACAGCAAACCAAGGAGGTCCCAACGCCCCACGAAGCCCCCCCCCCACTGCCACCTCTTAATTTCCTTTAAGTTGTTAGTTTAATGAATATTCATGTGAAATAACTGACCAAAATAATCAAACCTCCCTGCACCAAAGAACCACGTACAGTCCTCTGAAAGCAGCTGGCTGGAGCTTTAAGGTTAAGAATTAATTAAACTTATTAACAGGAAATCTTGTTCATCTAACGTTCGCCCCTGAAACGCAAAACGATTTTCTGTCTTGGAAAAGATGTGACTTCAGATGTTAAGGTTAATAAAAAGCAGATGGATTTAAGGCCAGTGAGGTTAATTAAATGGTTTGGATTTTTTAATACTCATTCACACTACAGCTCACATCATTTTCTGCTCGGAGTCTCGTCTCGGCCTCACGGATCTTACGGGAAACTTGTCTGCTCAGGTTATTTTGTGCCTGCAGGACACAGGCAGAGGAACGCAGAGTCATAAGAAAGTGACAAACAGGAGAGGGAAGCTCGCCTGTTTGGGTTTGTGAGTCACTGTCACGCTTTCTCTGAGCTGAGGTGTGTTTTTCACCACAGGGAGAAAGCGACATGAAGTCAAACCACAGCACCCACCGGGGTGAGCAGCAGATTCCCATCAAAACAAAGAGGAATCTCTGGAGACGCTGAATCACCAGCCTCCACACGTACACAGGAATTCAGCTGTGCGCGGTTTGTGTGTGTCTGCAGAAACGTATTGTTTCACCGAGCCTCCCAGAGGAGCCGGACTGCAGAGGCAGAGTAATGAAGGCCGTCAGAGAGGCGGCGAAATCTGGACCGACCCGAGCAGCAAAAACACGGCTGGATAGTTCAAGCTCGCTCTGTTTGTTCAGTGGTGCTTTGGAAAGTGGAGCTGCCACTGATTTCAGATCAGAAATAAGCAGATAAGTTCAACACAGTTTTAAAATGTTATTACAGCGTGTCCCCGCTAACAAAGCTGCATGACTGCATGTGTCTCATTTTATCTTGGATTACTCAAACAGTTAGAGTCTGAGGCTGGCCGGGAACAGCGGCGGCGAAGAGCTGCGTGCAAAAATAACAGCTTTGATCAATTTCTCCTCTGCTAATTATTTGCTCTTTGTGGCAACAAATGATGCAACAACATTATCAGCTGCACTTTCAGTGAGTCTCTCATCCTTCACACAAAGGTCAAATAGACCGTCTCGGTCCTGGTTCTGCTCCACAGCCTCACCGGAGCCGAACCAGTTCGCCACCTGCTGCAGGTTCTGGACAGTGCAGCCCTCCAGCTCACAGAGGCTCAGAACAGGACCACCAGCTGCAGCCCGAGGAGACTGAGACTGGGCCGAGAAGCAGCTGGATGAATGCAAAAAACCCAACCCAACATCCTGATGGGCCTTCCTCCAGGGAAACAGGAAGGAGGACTGTCCAAGTAAACAGACTGTGTCGCTGTCGAAGGCTGATGGGAAAAAACAAGACAGTGAGCCCCATATTGTCCCCGATAGTGTTTAAAGTTCACAGGGCTTTGGGTGAGAGCTGCTCATAAAGGACGAACCATTCAAGAGGTTTTAAACAAGTTCACACAAACAGCCTGACCCGTCAGCGCCACTTAAGGACCAGCAGATTCAAACCCAGTTTTTCAGTGAAGAGTCCAAAAAAACACTTTCTGTGACCTTAATAGAAACCATCACGAGGTGGTGTCAGCCACCTACATCCCAGGCACCTCCGCCCAGACTCACGCCTTACTTCAGGTGGCCTCAATAGGTCACATGATGGGGCGGGGCAAAGCAACACCTCGGCTCATGTGATGATGATGGGGGAACCACCCCCACCAGGGTTGAAATACCCGCGACTCTCCACCTTTTGGTTTTAGAACTGAACGAGCCTGTTGGATGAGAGCTGAAGTTTAAAGAAGTCCATTTGCCTTTTTTTCAAGCTGAAACAGAACCTACACTCGGGGGCGTTAATCGAAACGTTGGGACTGAGCGATAATCTTAATGTGCCATAAAACCAGGGACAAAGTGCAGTCTGCACAGATACAGCTGAATCACATCCATCTGTTAGAAGACGACAAAGCAGTGCAGACATCACTTCATATAAAAACGCAGCACCAAAGCTGATATAAATTCCAGCTCCTTAAAAAATATAAATAAAAAAAAAACTGAAAATATTGTGCTGCAGAGGTTTGGACTGAGTGCAAAGAGCAACAAACCTTTCCTTGATTTTATAGCCGATCGCACATCTGGATAAAAATCATGCAGACCTGAGATAACACAGGGTCTGTGAAGGACCCCCAGCTGAGTGATCAATACTCACAACAGTCACTATTATACGTTTTTACTTTCATTTTTTGATTCCAATATTATGTCTGCTGTTTCCCATTGTGAGTCCATGTTGGAGGGTGAAACGCTTCAGACGTCCTTGGCTTGATAACAGTGTGAAAAGAGCCTTTACTGTACAGACTGAGGGTGAGCTGCACTCTATGCAACCACAGCTTTCACAGTCAGGTGTGTGTGTGTGTGTGTGTGTGTGTGTGTGTGTGTGTGTGTGTGTGCAGCAGCAGGAAGGAAGCAGCAGCAGGCAGCTTTGCAGACACTGAGCCGTTTCCCGTTATTTCTGTCTCTAGCTCTGACCTACAAACAGCGAACCCCTCAAAGCGACTGCGTTTCAGGGAATCAGAACTTCTGTCGGCTCCAGATTAAACATAAATGAGTTAATGAGGTTTTCTCCTGGAAAATAGACGATGAGAATATTTACGAGAAAATAAAAAACACACGTCAGACAGGATGGCATGAAATTAGTGTATTAATCCTCCGTCACGGTGGCTGGGTTAAACCTGCCACTCCACGTAATTGCCTCATTAGAGGCCTGACGGTCACAATCAGACCTCAAGCTGGGAGCCCGCATAAAAACCACAATGACAGCCTGTTACAGCTCACCTCAAATCTTTCCTGTCAGGTTTGCTTTTAAAGCTTTATTCCTGGACTCTGCAACAGCAGCTTTCCATCACTCACAGTTCAATATGATCCTTACTTGTCACATGCTGGGCCTCGGAGCTGCCCCTTGTTCAACCTCTGGAACAAGCTCCTCCCCCTTTAAGACAGCTGTATTGATTGGCTTGCAAACAGAAGGTTTGAACATCTGGAGGATGATGCTTGAAAGTGAAAAGTGAAGCTAATGCTGAATTGTTTATAGCGTTAGCCTAATAGCATAATCGCCTAAGTCATATTTTGGCCAAAATTGAGATATCTATGAATCTACACTGTTAGCAGAGTAGAATTAGGCAGGTATCTCAAAATATGCCTGAATGCAATCATAAGCCGACCTAATGACGCACGGTTTGGTGCCCACAGATGGCTGCAGGTCAGGTTCTTTCCTCTGACTTTAATACCTGCAGGATCCACAGACTGCTTACAAAAGATGGACTATCAGGTTCTGCAAAGTGAAGCCAAACAATACACAAGCACCTGAAACCTGCAATACTTCTGATGTCCAGCAGGGGGTGACTCCTGTAAAAAAAACACATGATCACATGATCTCTGAGCTCAGTAAACACGTTCCTGATGTCATTCAGCTGCTTCTCCCATCCCAGTCTCAGACTCCGCCTCCTCCGTGTCATAGCACAGCTGGTTCTGCTCTGGAGAGCAGAGCTGGAGGCTCACACTAACCAGAACCTGCAGCAGGTGCAGAACTGCTGCATGAGCCGCTACCCTGAGCAGAACACGGAGGTGATGGAGTCCACCTGTGGGGTGAGAGACACACTGCAGAGGAAGCTGCTTATACTGATCAGTTATTTCTTGGCCACAAACTGTTTATTAAATTGAATATTTGCAGAAAAGAAACGTAACAAACGTTCCGTTCTTGCACACCGAGTCCTGTGGCTGTGTTAACATTATAACACTCAATGTTTGCTGTATTTTATCTCAGCTGCTGCTTCTCTGATTTTCAGTGACTTCAGAAGAATTTAGCCGACAATCTGTTTCCTCCAAGAACCATTTAGTTCAGATAACATGACACAGACCTAATGAGACAATCTTGTATTTAATAAAGATTAAGAGCAGAGCAGCAGGTCAAGGAGATAAGTTCACTTCTGAACAGACATAATACCAGAGAGGGGACTGAACGTGCTCGAGGTTAGTTTGGTTGCTGCAGGTGCACGCACGTCTCTTTGTCCTTCAAATAATCATTCGGATCAGTGACACGTTCCCACTCTGCTCATCATCCCTGTACTTGTGTCTTTCTCGAAGAGCACAGATGGAAATGTGTCAGTCAGGTGGACCTGGGTCAGAAATTAATCTGAGCCTGGGTCTGTTCAGGGGGGATTGCACACACTGTCTGAAAGTCTGAAACGGTCTGAATTTCAGGCTGACATCTCTGATAAATCAGTGTTTGGTTCATGTGCACGTAACTCCCCTAAACTCTGGTTATCAGTAAGCAAACTCCCCGACAAATTGTTTGTACAAATTTTAACAGGTACAAAACAATATCTTTATAAAGAGACTGATTATCAGGGGCACTTTTTTCATTTTCAACAGATTCACAGTAAAACTAAAATAAATTGCTGATTGGGCTCTGAGAGAGATCACAAGGCTCTCTGCGCTGAAGCTGCAGGACCAGGATCGGGTCATTTGTGAGAAGCAATCAGAATTTCACTGCTGCAGAGACTTCCACTGGAGGCTAGGCTACTCTACAGCTAACAAGTAATACAGACTTTAACAGGTGGTGCCGCAGCAAACCCCGCCGCCGGCAGAGTTTCACCTGATCTGAACGTCGTCCGTCTCACAAACGCGTCCCTCTGCAGACACTGAATCACTGAGATAACACACAGTTCCTACTGTCCATGCCAATAACTTTTTAGCTACCGGAGTGGATCGCCAGCCTCACATACAGCCAGCGGCACGGCTATTAGCACTAGCAAGCGGTTGTCCAGTCCTGTCATTTCTATTTGAGGAAATCAAATGTCTAACACATGAGAGTAGACACTACCCTGACTAACTAAACAAAATTCGGTTCTGGTTAGAACGACAGCAAAAATGTGTCTGAAGGAAAAACCCTGCTGTGGTAGAACCGGGGTCTTTCCTCTGGGGAACAGAAGCCATCGGTGTGACATTTCACTTTTTGTCCACTTTCCATCATGCATCATCTGCTGTTCTCATTTCGCACCGCCAACATAAACCGGCTGATTTACGTCACAGGGAAGCTGCAAACAATGATGAAAATGATGATGATGAGCTGCTGAAATGTTAATGAGCTGAGAGGCTGCCTGCCAGACCGCCAGGCGACTGTGGCTCAGTCCCTCCATCACTGATCATTAAAGATGGATGGGCTCTGTGAGGCGAGATGTCAGCTGTGTCTCTAAGCAGTGACTTCCTGCAGGCTGCAGGTTAACGTAAGAACTGCTGCTGCAGACGTGCCGTGAGACCGCTACCCTGTCCTGAAATAAGACATGTTGGACCCTGAGACACTTTAACCTCTGATACTGAGTTTCTGATAAAAAGGATTTTTGGACTATTTTAAAAATCCAAATCAATGCTTTTAAGACCTGAACAGATAAAACTTAGGCCCAAACAACATCCAGCTGTTTGGTGATAATTTCTCTGTAATTCTCTCATTTTACCTTTCAGGACATTTAAATTTCTTTAGTTTGGCCCCTCAGTGACCGTCCACATTCACCCTCTGCCAGGCCGAAGCAGCTTTGATTCAGCTCACCTGAAAAGTTTCATCTTTTTCTAAAGTTTAATGAATCCATTTTTTCCAAAGTCTGTGAGTATTCACGTTAAATAGTTTTATGATTTCTGACGCTTTTAGCTTTTAAGAAGAAGCCAAAATGATAAAAATGGATGAAACTGCAATGCAAAAATATGCACATAAACGTTATTATGCAACATGTAATGAATGAATGAATGAATGCTTTATTAGTCCCACAATGGGGAAATTACAGTTAACAGAACCATCCATAAGAACCACAGGCAACAAAATTATACAAAACAAAAAATTCTAAATATAATAAAGATTGAATTTAATCTCCATTCAATAAAAAATATAGTGTGTTTCATGCACTGAGTCACAGGATATTTTAGTTGGAGTGAGTAGGAAAAATGTGAACCTTAACTGAGTTTTTGCACCTCACACATTTGGGCCAAAGTGGATCATCTGCCTCCATCCCATCATATCCCAGCATCCTCCTCCGTACACCAACCCTCTGCACGTCCTCCTCCACTACATCCACGAACCTCCGCTGAGGTCCTCTTTTTCTCCTGCCTGGCAGCTCCATCTTCAACATCCTTTGTCCAATATATGCACTCTCTCTCTTTGCCTTGCCCTTCTAATTTTGTTTCCAAACCACTCAACCTAAGCTGTCCCTCTGATTTACTCATTTCTAATCTGGTCCATGCAGGTCACTCCCAGTCCTCAACTCTGCCACCTCGAACACGGCTTCCTGTCTTTTTGTCAGTGCCACCATCTCTAAACCATACATTATAGCAGGAACTTGCTACCATCTTGTAAACCTTCCCTTTCACCCCTTCTGCTATGCTTCTGTCACAAATCATCCCTGACACTCGTCTCCACCCACTCCACCCTGCCCGCATTCTCTTCACCTCTCTTGTGCGCTGTCCACTGCTGGTGACGGTTGATCCCCACTTTCTTCATTTCAGTCAATAATGGTCAAGTAAGCATATCCAACCAAAAAGCACAGTATGATCACATGATCGGGCTAAGCTAATCAGGCGTGAAAGAGGCTGCATATATTTAGAATATGTTATCATAGCATTAGCAGCCTGAAATCCTCCATGTTGTTTACTACACTTCAGATAAATACAGCCAAAGTGCATAAAGGTTACTAAACATCCAGGAATATCAATGTTGTGTTGCGTTGAGAACACATAAGCCAAATTTTATTGCTCTACTCCTTGTGGTTTAGGAGTCTATAAGACCTGGAAGGTAAAACCTCACACACTGACAAAGAAGACAATAACCTCCCACTTTACTCTGCACAGGAGGATTAAAAAAGGTAGTTAGAAATTAGCAGAACATGTTCTATAACTATTCTGTAGCCTACACAGCAACAACTAATGATTTCTTTCAATACTGATCAATGTGTTGATTATTTTCTCAATTAACTGACGGACGTGTAGAAATTAAGGAACTAGTGTGAAGCAAATTACCCAGAGTACAAAGCGGCACACTGCACAATGTTTGTGTTCAAAAGCCTTACATGAACATTCAGTGTCACGAAGGACTTAAGGAATATTAAAGGCAGCACTCTGAAGGAAGGGAAGTAGGGACTTTTGTGCAAGACACATATAGCAGACTCTCATAGAGAGGACAGCCAGACCCACCCACACACATAAAGGCTCCTTTCTGTGCCTGCCTGGGCAGTAGCAAGGGCAGAGTGAAGGGTAAATGTTAGTGTGACTGGTGTGTTGTCTGTTCCACTCTGAATGTTGTGTGTGTAAAACACACCGGTACACAAAGAGCTTCTTTGTGGTCCCGTGCGTCTAGTGCCACTTTTTCATAATGTTGCCTTAATGAAACATTAGGTGTGTGTTGTTTATGGAGCCACTGAGGTGAGAATGAAGCCGTAAAACATTTTAAGGAGCCCTGCTGGAGATCTTTTAATCAGACTGCACCCAGACTGCGATAAAAACTAAAAAGCTTCCCCAGCAAAGGGGAAAAAAAAGAAAAGAAAATCTTTAGCCTGTTGAAACTTTCAGCCACTACACAGTTTTAAACCAAACAAATTATGAAACTATAAGGAGCCTGGTGGCATTTTTATGCGTCAGATAATAGGAGACAGGCTCATAACCGTGATAAACATGAAACAAGTACCAACATAGCTCCATTCACTGGAGGGCTCAAACAAACAACTTTCTGTAAGCAAATAAGCTCAGCAAAAAAATTTAAAAACACAAAACACAAGAGCTCTGCTGTTAAATGTTTTACTTGTACACTGTGTGATATATTGGAATCGAAAGTAACTTCGCTGTAAGTCAACCATATTTTTTTTTACAAATTTTGAAAGTGTGTAAAAAATTAAAAAGCTAAAACCTGGTAATCTGCCTGCACCATTCTCTGCAGAATAAATACAGTAATTTTCAGGATTGTTTGCAAATAAATGAGAAACATCAATGTAGAGCATTAAAAATTTTGAAAATTTGTGGGGGAGAAAAAAAAAATCGATAAGTAGCAAATTCAGCAAAAACTTGATGGACGGAAAACTCGGGATTGGATAAGCTCCACTGACTGCTGACAGCTGAAACTAAAAGTACAACTGAAAGTCTCCCTTTTCAGACACTGTCAGAGAGAATCGGTTCTAAGACACATTCTGCTTATTTTATTTTGTCTATTTCAGGGCTGGGCAAACTTTTTGGCTCTGTGGCCACACTGACTTTAGGAAATTTGACAGCCGCGCCAGCACCTGATGTATACATATCAAACACAAACATGAAAAAGGCATCACAGTGTTAATACTTATATTTACTTTTAGTGGGAACAGTGTTGATTTTGGCTGTGCATCAAAGGCTGGTGTTAGTTTTGTTATATCAATTCTCAGAATCCTCTACATCAGTCATAATTATGATTTGATTTGATACGATTTGGGCAATTTTGTAACAATCTTCGGCAGGCCGGATTAAAGAGACCGTGGGTGTGGCCCACGGGCTGTAGTTTGCCCACCCGTGGTCTATTTACTAGAAAGAAAATAAAGTTGTGACCATTATCAGATTTGTTTCTCTTCTGTGATGATTTTGTTCATCTGTATTTTTAGATATATTACTCTGTTTATACTAGACTGTTTCATTCAAATTAAGTTCGGTAGTTTTTGCATAATTCTACAAGCTGACAAGCATAAAGGCATCGAAAGAACATTGTCTTCTATCAGGGCCAAGGGTCTATTTTAATGATGTTAAAGATAGTGACATTTATTGGTACTGTTTATTCGCCCCTGACAGAGTATAATCAGCAATCACCAAGGGCAAACGTTTTTATGGGATCTTCTTTGCTCATGATCCAGCTCTAACAAAAAAAGGAAAAAGAAAAAAAGTTTCAAGAAATTCAACTTTGAAGTTCTTGCATAATCCTGTTGACAACACTGAAAACATCCTTCTGCCAAGTCAAGGAAAAAAGATTCCCACAGAAACACACACTGCACTGACTACAGTCTGCCGAACATCCACAGAGGACACTTGAGGATAAACTGTGTCCTAAAAGCAATCCTGTTAACTTCCCCAGCCAGCTAGCCACCTCTCACTGGGCTCTGTTAAATGCCTGAGATTCCTCTTAGAAGTGAGCATCAGCTGATGCTTTACTCCAGGTTTAGTGCTTCAGGCAGGGAGAGGCAAAAAAAAAAAGCACAACAGATTGTTAATGAAGCTCAAGCAGACAAGGGACCTTCATGAGCTGCTTACCAACTCTGTGTGTGTGTGTGTGTGTGTGTGTGTGTGTGCGTGCGCGCGCGCGTGTGTGTGTAAGTAATTATTTTTTGTGCATTTCTAAGTATCTGTGCAAGTTCATCCTGTTAGAAAATGCCTTGAAGGGCAGTATAGCTGTGCAGCAGTGTGAGAATGTAGGCCAGAGTGTGTCATAATCTAATGTCCCACAATAATAACTGCAGCCAAAGAGCAGTGACAATGTCTGAAGCGATGAGTAATCCTAAACCAAAAACCTGCTCTGCCACAGTAGACCACCCTGAAGGTGGACTTGCCATGATGGTTTGGGCCACCCTTGGTGAACATGCCTGTATGGAGCTGCTGCTGGCTGAAGCGAGCCATGCTGGTCAAGCAGAACTCATCCACTGAGACACGTCACAGAAAGTAAAGCTAAATTAAACAAAAAAAAAAAAAAATCATAGGGGCTATGCACATTCCTGTAAGAACTGTACATGTAAAAATGTGGTTTTCCCAACTGATGGTACTGTGTGTGTTTATGCTCGTGTGTGTGTGTGTGTGTGCCTGCTAGCCTTGGAGAGAAGGACTGGACGTCACTGTCTGTCACTCGGTCCTGTTTAAAATGCCTGAGATTTACAATAAAATGCTGAAGGAAACAAGTGTCAGTGTGGTTATTTAGAGGTAAGGGGAGAAAAGGAGCTACGCTTCCTCATATTCTACTCTTCAAAACACAATTCGGTTTCTAGAAATCAGAAAGCTGTCTGGATGTCTGGATCGTTTTTCTTTCCCTTATTTAAACGTGTATGCAAAGAAACCCTGCCCCTCATTTCTTTGGTTTGGTCATTTAAAGGAACTCTGAGGCTGCTGAGACGTGTAATCAGTGTGTTCCATTTAGTGTGAAGGCAGATCAAGTATGATGTGTTTTCACGGAAGACGGGAGAATTTAGAATTAATTTGAAATGGATTACAAGCCCGGGCTGGTTTATCAGGTGAACCATTGAGTTCACCTGATAAAGTTTTACTCAAGCCCTGGTTTCTCTGTTGCTGTTTGTTATTGCTGCTTATTTGGCAAATTCTACACTGCTGAACTGATATTTGAGACCACAGCAGTCTGCTCTTCTTCATCTCGCTTCTGACAGGTTTTTCAAAAATGGTGCTTGCTTTATGTTTACCTGAAAAAACATGAACCTTCCCCAGTAGTTTTTAGGAGCCTCTCAGAAGTACTTCGAATATTTTTCCCGTAACCCAAAACTGATGCACTGAAGTCCTACAAATGCACACGTGTGTAAGCTGACCTGAAGCAGTCCACTGGTTGCTGCATTGGAAAACAGGCTTGACGTGAATTCTCTTTCTGCAGGCCGTTATATCAAACCAGGATGTGTAACGGTGCTGGTGGAAGCTTGAAGTCTGATATGAACTAGACCGCATCCAACTAGGTATAAAGGGAAACATCTATGAAGGTGGGATGCTGCCGTTAGGTTTACTTGAACACACTAAGACCTATTCTGATTCTCCTCATCTTCCCTCATACATATCTTGTTCCAGCGGCAGATGCTCACACTAAACACGGCCAAAAGCCCTTAACACCCCGTTTCAGACAGTTTTTTCCCCCCTGCACTCTTCTGCCAATATAAGTAGATATCCGTAATAAGGGCCATCTCAGGCACACAGTTCTGACTATGACCACATAAGCCCTGCCCATCTGCTGTTAAAACAGCCTGTTAATGGAGGGGCAGCCAATCAGAAGAAAGGAGGATTTAAAACAGAGAAGCTACTCTAGTACAGTTCAAGAATAAATTATGAAGCTAGGAATGAGCCCCTTTATGGGTTTTCTGATATTACATATGTATAATATCATAGAAGACATTTTTGTCATTCCCAACTCAATATTTGTATTAACTCACAGAACAGAATAGATCAACAGCTTAGAACAGTTTATTAGAAAAACAAAAAACAAAAGGTATTTAGCTTATACTGGCCCTTTATGTGGTGCATCAGTTTAGCCTCCATCCAAACATTTAACATGCATTTTAGTTATGTTACTCATCTTATTTAAAATATGGGAAAACCTACAGCCCCACAGCAATATGAAATAATCTGCTCAACCACAAACTCAACCACACCCAGTAGTAGGGATTTTGGAGAGCAAACGGGTGTGGGGAAATGACGTATTGTCTGTAAATCATCCTCAAAGCTGGAGGAGAGTGTGTGTGTTGTTAAGAAAACCACACTGCAGTCACACCTCCACTCTGAACGGTCTCATTCATCATCATGCTCCAGACAGCACAAGGGTCACCCACCCCTCAATCTCCACAAAAACACACCTCATTATACATGAAGCCAGGGGACTGCAGCCCTGCTCTGAATTTACCCAAAGCATCATTCGCATCGAAACAAAGTGACCTGACCTTGAAAGGCAAGCGGCAGCCGGCACTTTGCTTTCATCAAGCCTGAGCGTAGGGACGCTGGCAGGTAAACATGTCCACACAGCTGAAATGAGCAGCCACCAGTTTTGCACCAACTATATAGCAATATGTTCTTAAAAAGCCCCACGTCTCAGAATAAGTTTACATGCACATACACACAGGTATACATATATTCTCTCTCACACACACACACACCAATCTGATCCACTGTGGTTCGTTTATGACATGGTGTACTTTAGTCCCTGGCCACGGGCTTTCACAAGTAGTGAGGCTGGCAAGTTTGATGACAGGAGAGAGCTGCAGAGGTTTGCACGTTAAACAAAAAGAAAAAAGAAAATGTGTCTCAATACAATGTAAAACAGAGTCAAAGGCAAAAAGTGGTAAAAGCACATGAAAAAGGTGAATCAGATCTTCTTATAGAAACGTCCTGAATTGGACAGAGGGTGAAGGTACAGGCTGTTATACTGTAAATAAATACATATCTAATCTATAATTTTAAAATGCATATATGACATACTGATGACATATCTCCACATACACAGATGGGTGACATGGGGAAAAAGGATCACAATAGTTTTTCCCCCAAAATCAATCAAGATTAATATACATCACAATATAAATCAAATCACCATTTCTCTCAAGCTTAAAAGTTCCTTATTCCTCTCAAGTGAATAATTATAATAAAATAATAATATTAAACTAAAGCTTCAAGTGTTACAGAAGAACACAAACAAAATGGAAACTTAATTCTTTGGTCAGTTACAAATAAAGTAGGTGTTAATGCAAAAAATAAATAAAAAGAAAATTGCTGATTCAAATGTTTTAACCCCACTAATAAATCGAATACAAAAACATCCTGTATGTATCCTCAGTACAAATTCAAGAGTCATGGCTTTAATCAGTTGAGGCAGTTAAATGCATATTTTTGTTCCTCATTGTAGTCAGACCTGCTGCTCCTGAATGATGGCTAACATTAACACACAGCTTTTTAAAGCTTTCCTGAGCTACTGTGCTGGGTAACTAACGTCAGCATGTCAAACTCTTATCCTGATCTCACCGACAGCAACTATTCACACTTGTTTTGTCTTGAAATCATGAAAATAAACGACCAGACATGAGACATTAAGCTAGGATAAGCTAGCAGGGAAAAGCATATTAACGTGCATCTTAAAATATTGTGGTGTTCAAGCAGCTTTGAGCTTGAGCACTGCTGGTAAAAGTATCAATGCGATTACACAGCATCAGGTACACAGCTGCTGGTGTACTGATAAGCTGAGGGGGGTGTGTGCGTCACAACTTCTACCTCGCACATGCAGCTCCCACTCAGTGTTATCACAGGGCCAGGAGCTAAAATCCACTATGGAAAAATAGCCCATGACAAGTTCGTCTGAAAGAACTAATGCTGGAGATGTGACCGGCGCGCCTCACTCATGTGTACGCAACAACAGTTCCAGTGAATTCGCAGCACGACCAGTGCAAACCAAGCCAGAGTGAGAACAGAAGAGGATGCAGTTGCCGCATGTATATGGGAGGATGATAGGAGCTGGGACAGGTCAGGGGTTTGATTTGTGACTCATTCCAACCATTGTGGCACAATCAAAACGGATCAGTGGTCCCATTTTGCGGCCTTGTCCTCCTCCCCCTGTGGCAGGAAAAGGAAGGCTGGGAAAGTACAGGAGGGGGTAGTGTGGGGCTGTTTCATACTGTGTGGCCATCCCTCACCCCCTTCTTTCCCAATACAAGGGGGAGGACAGCTACATTAAAAACACAATGTGACCCTCCCAGCCCCCATGAGCCTCCTGCTGCTTGCAGTTAGCAGTTAA
>VUQJ01029812.1:0-13466 GCA_015108635.1 Andinoacara biseriatus
ACTAAGGGGCCAAGCCCGACTCCTGAAAAACACCCCCACACCATAACCCCCCCTCCACCAAACTTTACACTTGGACCCCCCAAACCCAGCCTCCTCCATCAGGTTGGCAGATGGAGAAGTGTGATTGGTCCCTCCAGAGAACACGTCTCCACTGCTCTAGAGTCCAGTGTTGGCGTGCTTTACACCACTGCATCCGACACTTTGAGCTTGGTGATGGAAGGATGCAGCTGCCATGGGAACCCATCAATGAAGCTCTCTCTGTTCTTGAGCTGATCTGAAGGTCACATGAAGGTTGGAGGTCTGCAGTGACTGACTCTGCAGGAAGTTGGTGACCTCTGTGCACTCTGACCCTCAGCATCCACTGACCCACTCTGGGATTTTACGTGTCCTACCACTTCATGGCTGAGCTGCTGTCGTTCCCAATCACTTCCACTTTGTTATAATCCCACTAACAGCTGACTGTGGAATATTTAGCAGTGAGGAAACTTCCGGACTGTTGCCCCTTTGCATTATTCTCTCATGCTGAGCCATACTGTTATTATTATTATCCTTTATTTATACAGGAAGTCTCTTAAGACTTGATGTCTCATTTACAAGAGAGACCTGTTGTACACATCAAAAGACATACAAAAGACATAAAAACAGTAAAATACAAAGTCTTTTACTGTCTGAGATGTTGTTGCACTGGCTGCTTTTTTCCAAACATGTCCACAAGAAAAATGTGAAGACATTTCAGAGCTCGTCGCCGGGCTGCTTCCCCTCATTACTTTGGAGCAAAGACCAGAGAGTGAGAGGCGTTTGTGTTTATCAGCCTGCACAGCTCGAAGGAACACTGCAGACTGACAGGTGGATACGACCTTTGAAGAGATGATTTATTCACGGTGCCCACTGGAAGATAGTAAGAAAGACATTTGCAGCAGTGGTTTTGGATTTGGTGACCAATGTTCCAAAGAAATCAGTTCTAAAATGCTTCATTGTTACCCTCCCCTACAGCTAACTCTCTAACCCTGAACCAGCTTGTCTGTTAGTGAAAGCATCAGCATCCTCGGTGAGATCCAATAATACCAGCATTACCATGGCAGCACACACAGGTGTAATAAGCACGACTAGAGGTACATTTTAATGTTCCCATAAAAAACACTGATATTCCTGAGCTGTCAGTAAATGGCTTCACTTTTAGATTCACACAAACACATTCAGAGCTGAAATCCACTGACTGAAAGATTTTATTTCAGCTAAATGATCAGTTCAGGATTCAAAGTGCAGCCCACTCCTTCGATGAGCAACAGGTTTTTGACTTTCTGGGCAGCAAGGATAAAATTTTACTTTTGAAACATCAAAAGTAATCACTTTACTGAAAGTAATCCCCTCATGTAATAAGTAACTGATAGTTGGCTGCAACTAGTTTAATGTGTGCGATTTTCTTCAAGCCCCAAATGTCCTCGCAGACGTAAATCGACTGAATTTATCTCAAGATCTCATCAAATCTCCTGCTCCACACGCCACTGGAGCCATAACATGATGAATGACCAGTGATTTCCTCTGCAAGGTCATCCTGACGCCTCTAAACCTCTGTGTGTGTGTGTGTGTGTGTGTGTGTGTGTGTGTGTGTGTGTGTGTGTGTGTGTGTGTGTGTGTGTGTGTGTGTGTGTGTGTGTGTGCGTGTGTTTGTGTGTGTGTGTATGTGTATATACGTGTGTTTGTGTGTGTGTGTGTGTGTTTGCTGTACACATCAGCAATTTACAAGATGTGCTGACAATATATAACACTGTGACACTGCCCCCTACAGGGCTGAGGAGGATAATGTATCAGAACTCAAACAAGAAGCAGGTTTTCTGTGTTTCTTGTATAATTTTCTAAATCCCTGTCCTTATTTTGCCTTTGTGTGTGAATGCCTTTCTTTTTCCAGTCAATGAGTTTGATTGAACTAGGAAACCCATCTCAGAGTCTGGAGAATGTGTGTCGTTGGGCCTTTCTGCAGCAGAAGCAAGACACAGGCGACGCCGAGTATCATGATCACGCCATCTTCCTCACACGGCAGGAATTTGGCCCCACGGGAATGCAGGGTATTTGAAGACATGTACACAATCTAATGCCTTCATAATGTGTTTAGCATAATGGTGCATGCATCCAAATCAAATGCTCGCTCCCTTGAGAAAATCAAATCCATCATTCAGAGAAATCTCTTCTATTTCTTCCTTTTCCACATATAGCTGCATAGTGCAGCTGTGGGTTTGGTGGTTGGTGGTTTTCTGTGCAGCAGAGTACAGGCTAACAGTCAAGCCCAGGGGAGAGGCCTCTAAAGGCAGTGGCCTAGCTATCCAGAAGCCCTTCAGCTGCCCTTGGGCTCATCCTTTAGCAGCAGAAAATCAATAGACAGAGAAGGGCCAGCCACAGAGTCACAATTAAAGGCAGTACAGGACAGAAAAGCTCACAGGGAGCAAGAGATTAGCATACGCAGAGGTGGGAGGTGATGGTTTAGGGTTAGGATTAGAGACACAAATACAAACACATTTGTTCTTATGTGGGTGACACACTTTTCATTGTGGGTGTGTGCATTATACATCATATATGCCTTTAAATAGAAGTCTGTGTTGAGAAGTGAATATAAATGACTCTTTGGTTTGATCTCACTAATCAGTTCTTTGGCATGACTGCCAAACCATAAGTGTATTACAGTATGATTGACGATTGACCAGAAATGTTTCATTGTTGTTATATTTAAAACTTTTTGTGATTATGAACTACTGTAAATCCTTCACGTTTTTCTCTCTTTTCCTTGTTGCTAAGGTTATGCCCCAGTGACAGGCATGTGCCACCCAGTGAGGAGCTGCACCCTGAACCACGAGGATGGTTTCTCCTCTGCCTTTGTGGTGGCACACGAGACCGGACATGTGTAAGTGCGTTGCCGTGTTGATGTGTGCCTGCTAACTTGATGCAACCAAAGAAAACAAAGCAGTCACTAGAAGGACTAGATTGATTCATTACATCTTTGGATCATTGGTCCACTTCAGTCAATAGCTGATGAGTGAATTTGCACTGCCTCCCGCCTTTGTTCCGTGTTCTTTAACTCCCACACGTTCCCAATCTGTCTCCACTGGTTCATCTTCTTTCCCTTCATTTCTCTCTTGACGTCGCTTTCTTTTTTTTCCCCGTTTCTCTCCTTCTTGTGTAGGCTGGGGATGGAGCATGATGGCCAGGGAAACCGCTGTGGAGATGAGGTGCACATGGGCAGCATCATGGCTCCTCTGGTGCAAGCTGCTTTCCACCGCTTTCACTGGTCCAAATGTAGCATGCAGGAGCTGGGACGATACCTTCAGTGAGACACATACACATGCAACCTCACGTAGAGAAGTATTTGATTTATGGGCTGTTAAAGGTCAATGCTGGCATCAGTATGACTTTGCATCCAGCTGATGTGCAGATGCTGCCAGTCTTCACTCCCTTTTAGATCAGTTGTTTTATCTTGAGTTTTAAAAAATGTATTTTCTAAAATAGAAAAATCCTATTAAATTACATCTTTCATGACAGTGTTCACAATTTCTTAGGCTAGTGAGGTCTAAAACTTCTAAAGGAACTTGATTACTTGTTTACATCACTTTTTAGGGGATTTGACAGCTTCTGAAAACATTGTGGTCCACAAATCATACTAAAATCATATTGGAACAATTAAAGTGTTCCAGCTAATGTTTCATGACTCCACCCATTTGGCTGATGTTCCCTTATAAGTCGCTTTCTTGGGCAACACTTCACTGCTTCCACAGTGGCTGCTTCTTCCAGTTCACTCCCCCAGTGTCCCATTCTGATTGCTTCCATGTGCACTGCGATTTTATTGTAGACCTCAAATTACACGGGGAGGAAACATCTGCATGAAACTGATCTACTTTTAATGTTGGTGATCATCGCTGGCGATGAGAGCTGGAGCTCTGGCTACGCCTCAGGAATCAAACAGTAGCTTTTAGTGGAAGAATCCAGTGTTCAAGTGCGAAGGCAGCACATCAGGTGAGGATTGGGAGAAGCGGTTGTGCACCGTGAATTCATCCCGCGAGGACCTCAGACGCCTCCGGAATGTGGCGCAGTGTGTGCCAAAACAGACATGCCAAATTTTGTTCCTTGCAACTTTCGTCTACTTCCCCAAAAGTTGAAGGTAAAGTTGAAAGTTGTTGTTTTAAGACACTGAAAGAGACTCAGTCTCCAGACGCACGTTTAAGTGATCAAAGTGGGAGAAAACTAAAAATAGCTGCCCGAGGTTATGACCAATAAGGCAACATCAGCCAGCTGTAAGTCTGATATTATTTTTTCTTTGTTTATGGCCCAATTCTTTGAAGATTCTGATGGCACCATGTATAAATAAAATGAAGAATTTTATCAATACTAATTAATAATATTAGTCCCAGTCCTTATTTTATGGCTAAAGAATGCCATATAAGAGGAAGAGGAAGGAAATGAATAAAAGTAAGTCAAATAAACAAATTTTTAAACTCCTCTTTCAGTTCTTACGACTGTCTTCGTGATGACCCTTTTGACCACAACTGGCCCTCGCTGCCTCAACTTCCTGGTTTGCATTACTCCATGAATGAGCAGTGCCGCTTTGACTTCGGCGTGGGCTACACAATGTGCACCGCGGTAAGAGACCACCGTAGTCCTAACAGTCCTTGTACTGGCATACCAAACTGCGCTAACAAAATGATCTCAACCTTTGCATCACTTTATCTTCATTCTCACTTTGAATTCATTGTAAGGGTCAATTCAGCTCAATTTGCTGAATTTCCCTGTGGTTTATACTTCTGTGTGACCACTTGAGCCCTGAAGATTTTCCTTACTAACAAAGGGCCTCACTGTAATGAAATGAAAGTCACTCATACACAGCTATTCACGTTCTTCTGATGTCCTCTGTTTCCTCTCCTGGCCTCTGGTGGGATTGACATCTTACTTAAAAGCAGGTAATTGGTTTTGATAGATAATTTTTTTTTTCTGTTATTATGTAGTAATCAATAGTGAATCTGTTATAACACTACATATGCCTTGATACCACAGTGCCTTTACATGAAACGGTCCCAAACAGCACTTTGCAAACACAAAAAAAGCCATCACATGGTTGCCAAGCTTCACCCAACTGCACCATCTTGCCAGGCCTTTTTACCCCAGTCACCCTCACCCGCGCTATGACTGTGAAGCCACTGTGGCACGCTGTTGGGAGGCTGTTGCTTAATTGACTGACAGCTTGTTCAGGGGCTTTGCACACCTTGCTAGATTACCCTCTATTCTCTTGTCAAACTCATTCCCCTCAGCTACAAAAGGCGGGGCAGTCAGGAACGCAGGTAAGGTTACCCCATCTCCTGGAAGACATGTGGCCCGTCTTTTATTTTCTCAGACTTTCGTTTTCTATTTGTCCTCCAAAGTTGTAACTGTTTGTAATGTTGCTCCTTATTTTCTGTTTTTCTTTTGACTGTACTTTGTTTATCTGTTCTGCCCATTGTCATACTTTGGATGTTAACTTTGAATGTTAGTCTGCAGGATTCTAAAATGCTTCAAAGTGGCACTAAAAACTGTCAAAACACTGTGAAGCTACTGGTTCATTGGTTGGCTGTGGTGCAATCCAGCAGTTGAACAGTACAATACCCTGAGTCCTCTTCCGCAAATCTGTGTTAAATCACTGCAGCACTGGCAGGAAGAGCCTCATTATATTGGCACTCGCATGACTATAAACGAGTGGAAAAGGTTGGAAAGATGCCTTTCCCGTCCAAGGGGAAAGGGGCTAGCCAGAACAGAGGCTGTTTTTCCATGTTTTCTCCTCAGCTTTTAGGATCCTCCAGTCTGATGTTACTGGTGATTACCTACTGCAGTCTAGCCATTGATTGTGACTCACACTAAGACCTGTAAAGGTCCACTGGGGTCATGGTGGGTAAAAAAAAAAAAAAGCCTTTGGAGGGAGGAGGGCACCACCCCTCACACACTGGACTGCACATCGGTTTGGTTGGTTGATATCCTCATCTGTGGCTCAGATCAGTCACGGAGAATTTGGTCCCTGATCTGTGTCCAGGGGCATTTTTAGAGGTCACTGACACCTCACTTTTTGGCTTTTAAACCTTTTGCCCTCTGCCCTCCGTGGTGATGTTCTTAAACTTTAGGCTGTCTCATTATGAGAGTCTTGTTTCTCTCACACACATCCATTGGTTTAGTTTGCATGAATGGCTGTGTATCTCTCAGTGGAGCATAGTGTACAGTGCAGTGACTCAGCACAGGTTTGGTGTTGTTAGTGTTGGATATAATACTGTTGTGGCTATTGTTGTTGTGATATCTCTCCTCCCATCTCTACTTTTGTTTCCTTTATTCAGTGTTTAATCTCATCCTAGTGTGTGTATTGCAAATTGGAGCTTCCAGCTATGAAAATGGGTCTCTCTCTGTGCCCCACAGTATCGCACATTTGACCCATGCAAGCAGCTGTGGTGTAGCCACCCAGACAATCCATTCTTCTGCAAGACCAAGAAAGGGCCGCCCATTGATGGAACCATGTGTGGGGACGGGAAGGTATTTATACACTTCTATAGTACAATAAAGTACGGTACAATACTGCTGGAGCACAAAGAAAAATATATGATTCCACACCGTCTCCAAATGGTAACCTTGTCTTACATCCTTGGCCCATTGCAGCATTGCTATAGAGGTCACTGCATCTGGCTGACCCCTGACCTCATGAGGCAAGATGGAAACTGGGGTTCATGGAGTGAGTTTGGCCAGTGTTCCCGCACCTGTGGTGGAGGAGTACAGTTTCGCACACGCGACTGTAACAATCCAATGTAGGAAACCCGTTTGTGTATGCATCTATGTATAAAAAAAGTAAAAGCTGTAAAGTACAAGTTAGTTATTGTTGCACTTCTGATAGAAAGAATCGCAGGGAGTAATTAATATAAATGATTTGTGACAGCTTAAGGTTTCAGAGATGAAAAATAATTTAGGCAGAAATATTCTTGTGCTCTCTGAACCTGCCACCCTCCCAGACCACACAACGGAGGCCGGAAATGCGTGGGGGCAGATTCCCAATTCCAGATGTGCAACACCAACGAGTGTGAGGATATTTACAGTGACCCAAGAGAAGAGCAGTGCCATGCTTGGGCACTTCACTCTGAAATCCACACCAACAAGCACCACTGGCTGCCTTATGAACACCCAGACCGTGAGTACACATGTTGCATGGGATGTACTGGGGTGGAGATATGGGCCAGCTTTAAGTGATGATATACTGGGGAAGTCATAAATATAAATGAAAGCCAAAAAAGAGGAAGACGTGCACTCTTGAATGTGGCTGGGTAGCAGAGCGTTTATGTATAGGTTGTGTTTTGTTATGGTGGCTGACATCTGGCCGCCCTGCTGAGTCTGAGTACAGCTTTGAAGTATGACTACGCCCTCCCATAAAAAAGCCACATCTTTAAAACCCATTTTCTATGGTTTTCTTTTTCTCCACCCTTTTGCTGATGTCATTTGAACCTCAACAGCTCCTCCTCCAACTTTTCTCTCCATGCACACACATATGGACACACTATGATATTCACTAATATAGCCAAACCCTAAATTTCTCTACTTAATATCCTAAACCTATTACGTTATTGACAGAGTTTAGAGTATGTGAGTGTGAGTGTCCACCTTTGCCTCCAAGTTGAGATGTCACTGCCTTCCTGATACATATTAAATTATCATCCAACTAAAGGGCAGCCCTCGAGAAAAGTGCTGAGCTGTCTCCTTATCTAAACGGAGGTCACGCTACACAAAGTCAGCTAAGAGGGCCTTGCTAAATTGTTTTTCTTCATTTTCATTATTTCTAAATGCCATATTTTTCAGTGAAGCTTTTACCATCTCAAATTGCCTTTCATTGTGTTACAAGCACACATTTCTTTCTGTGCAAGAGAGGAAAAAGACCTGATCCAAGTTTAAACTGAATTGCTGATTTATCTCTCTGACATCTCAGTGTGTGCTCTGAATGTCAACTCGTAGTTTTCTTGCATATATATATATAACTTCACCTATTTGGGGGAGAGGGGGGGGGTTAAAAAAATAAGCACAGATGTTGTGGTTGACACTCAGCTGAAACTAGTGTAAAATACTAAATGGAAAACTTTTTTATTCCAGCCTCAAGAAAAATGTTACGTTTCTGGCACAGCTGCCGAAAAGAATAATAACGGCATCCATTCACACATAAAAAGTGGCACTCCTGTTTTATATATATTCATTTTATTGTATTTATTGTATATGTTGTATTTATTCAGAATTTTTCATATTTGTCATATTATGTATTGTTACTCTTGGCGTTCCATTTTGACTGTTTTGCACATATTAATGTGGGATGTTCTTTGTATATTGACCTCATCGACTTGCAGTTCACCTCTTCGTATCATATTTCTGACTATTCTCTCGATTTTTTTATGTGTGAATGGATGCCGTTGTTATTCTTTTCCTTATTTAGACAACAGGCCTTCCTAATCACATGACCACACAATGAGTGAGCGGGTATATAAATGTTTGTTGCATTTGGTGGTCGTTAAGTCTGAAGAAGGGCAGCTGTGCCCAAAACGTTACATATTTGTTGAGGCTGGAATAAAAAAGTTTTTTCTCCAGGAGCTCCTTGGTGTGCGCGATTTTCCTTTTTGTCTATTGCCTTATTCATCTATGTGACAAGCTGTGAATAGTGACCAAAAGAGGGAGATCGCGGTTACAAGCGGTGGAAATGAGTTTCCTGCGATGGATGTTTGGGCTCTCCTTTAGAGAGAGGGCAAAGAGTTTGGTCATTAGGTAGGGACTCAGTGTAGAGAAGCTACTCCTCTGCATCCAAAGGAGGCAGCTGAGGTGGTTTGAGCAACATGTCCAACTGGGAGCAGGCCCCAGGGCAGACCAAGGACATGTTGGAGAGATTGTCTCTAAGCTAGCTTGGGAACACCTCAGTGTCCCCATAGAAGAGGTGAAGGAGGGGGCTGGGGAGACCTTAGTCTGGGCATCTCTACTTAGACTGGCGGTGCTCGGATAAGCAGCACAAAATGAATGGAAATAGAGGCTATTTTGTTTAGCCTCTGTAGTTCTGCTGCTCTTCACTCTAATGTGTGTGCATAGTGCACTAAAAGACTCTTCATTCAGAACCCTGAGAAGGGATGTTGCACATTGTTTGTGATTCAGTTCAACCTGACAAGAATGTGTTTTCTCCACATGATAGAACTGAGCAGTTTTGTTGCATGTCTGCCACCTGTTTATTAGTGTCAGAGCTCCAAAAGACAAGGTCTCTGGATTATAGCCATCTGTAATAAATGTGATGAAGTAGGAGTGTTCATTCTCACTTGGACTATCTGCCAGGTTTCATCTCTGGGGGCTCATGCAGTTGTAGTATGACTCACTCAGACAGACACAATGAGACAAAGTGTCATGCTGACTCATGGGGAGTGTAAAAAAAAAAAAAATCACATGTTGGTTGTAAACATGAAATCTTCGAGACAGATCACAAGGGTGACACCGCCACAATCGTTTGGATATTTATTTTCATTCTGAATGTGCGTGTGTGTTTGCTTCCCAGCTAACAAACGCTGCTACTTGCATTGCCAGTCCAAGGAGACACGAGCTGCGGTCTTCACGGAGACAGTGGTCCTGGATGGTACACGGTGCTCATACAAGGACCCACACAGTGTCTGTGTAGGTGGGGAGTGTAAGGTAAGGGACGTTATGTGTGCATGAAAGACAGCTGCACGCGCTCAGATCAACGCGTGTCAAACCCTGCATATCTTTACCGGCAGAAAGTGGGATGTGACGGTGTGGTCAGCTCCTCAAAGCAGGAGGACAATTGTGGAGTGTGTGGAGGTGACAACTCCAGCTGCAAAATCTTTAAAGACACCATCACACGTCCTGCCAAGAAACAAGGTAACACACTAACAGTGGGAATAACCCTTATTTTGCTTCAGAACAGACTTGACTTGGCAGCAGCCAACTGTTAGTCTGGTAAGTGTAGTATAAATATTTAGCCAGCGTCCAGCATACTGGACTCTCTTTATTTTTATGTTTGAATAAACATCGCCCTCTAGAGGTCGATTTAAAAATTGCCCCAAACCTCAGTAAACTAAGCTCACATGTTTTCATTTGAGCATTGCCAAGAAGTTACGTCAAGCCTCACTTCATAACCTAATGTTTATAAGTGTATTATCTAACCCTTGGCGTTGGGAGAGCTCCTCGTTAGAACGGCAATTTTCTCAGAACCAGATGTTTTCTCTGGATGAAAATAATCAAGACTAAAGGGAGTTTAACTAGTGTGCAAGGATAAACCAGATGTTTGTTTTATTTCAGGATTCCTCAAAGTTCTGGAAATCCCCAGAGGAGCGAGACACTTGCTGATCCAAGAGCTGAAAGACACCTCACACACTCTAGGTATTTTACACTGTACCTGGTTTCTCTTTTGTGCCAAATACTGTAATATAGATTTGGGTGTTGCAGTGTTGTCCATTTTCTCACCCATTCACAGTGGTTAAAAATGTGGCATCGGGTCAATTCTTCATAAATGAAGACATGGAAAAGCCAGAATCCTACTCAGTCATAGAGAAGGGTGTGGAGTGGGAATATGAGAATGATAATGACAAGGAGACCCTTCAGTCAACTGGTCCTCTCAGACATGGAGTTCTGATCATGGTATACAACAACGTTAAAACTGAATCTGCAATTACCTAAATTTAATAATAATCTCATAATGCCAAATTTTGTGGATGAAATTATGCATCATCTATTTCCCTTCAGCAATTTTATGATGATTTTTCTGTGTTTAGATGAAATTACATGGGGACGAAGATGTGAATTTGTCGTACAAGTACTTGATGAATACAGACTGTGACTCTGCCATTCTGAACAACATATTAGTGGAGGACAGCGCCTATGAGTGGGCCCCAAAGAAATGGTCGTACTGCTCCAAGCCTTGTGGTGGAGGTACAGTGGAACCTCGCAGTGAAACTGTTGTGTCTTTGAGGTCACCTTCCTTCATTTCAAACACTGTAATTACCTTTTCCATCACCTTGTAGGGAAGCAGTACCTGCGATACGGCTGCAGAAGGAAAGTTGACAGCAAGATGGTTCATAAAAGCTTCTGTAACAAGTCCAACATGAAACCGAGAGGTGACATGAGAGACTGCAACCAGAAGCCCTGCCCTCCTCCTATGTATGTGTTTTTATAATAAATACGTGACATTATCTGTGAAAATGTGACTTAGGAATTCAGGGGATTCAGATCACCCATTTTTCTCCTTTGAGGTACTTTTATTGTCCTCTAAACTCTTTCCTCTCTTTGCTGCGATTTCCTCCAGCTGGGTGGCAGGCGAGTGGCAGAACTGCAGCAAACCGTGTGGAAAGACAGGCTTGCAAATCCGATCGGTGAGCTGTGTACAGCTTTCGGATGACAACACAACACGTTCCATCCACAACAAGCACTGCAACGACAACCGTCCAGAGTCGCGCAGACCCTGCAACCGATTTCCCTGCCCCACCCAGTGGAGAGTTGGACCGTGGTCGCAGGTATGCAGACAAAACTAGACTAGTAACAGCAAAACTTTTAAGATGCTCACTTTTGCAGTCTGTATGTTTAGGTGGCAGGACAAGCTTCCGAGAAAGTGATCATTAAAAATAAAAGTTAAGCTCCCTGAAATCTTGCCCATGCTTTTATTTATTTATTTATTTTTGCTTTAAATTTTGTGAATTTGAAAATATTGAAAAAAACTATGTGTGTCTTGTATCTCTAGTGCTCAGTGACATGTGGTAATGGGACCCAGCAGAGACAGGCTTTGTGTCACACCAGGGACAACACAATCGGCCTGTGTCTTGATAGTAAGCCAGATACCATAAGAGTTTGTCGCCTGGCACCATGTCCCAGTAAGTGTTGTGTGAGCCCCACCTCATAAATGCATGCGTGTGTGTGTGTGTGTGTCTATATATATATATATATATATATATATATATGCCTTCCTGTCAGCTCAAGGCAGTCTGGCCATTCTCCTCTGACCTCTGGCATCAACAAGGCATTTTCCCTCCCATTTTGGACCATTCTCTGTAAATCCTAGACATGGTTGCTTTGGAAAATTACACTAGATCAGCAGTTTCTACCTTTTTACCCCTTTCTGATGTCCTTTTTCAGTTTCAGCAGGTTGCCTTGGCCATGTCTACCTCCCTAAATGCACCGAGTTGATTGCGCCGACATGAGTGGCTATTTAGATATTTGTGTTATCTATCAGTTGAACAGGTGCACGTCATGAACATACATGACCACCATCTTTCTTTTTTCTTTTTTTAAAATTTACATGCAGTTATCTATGCAACCACTAACACAGTCTTTTTCTAACCAACTACTTGTCTAAATAAAAGAACCCTGTAACTACTTGCCTAAACTTAATCAAGACAAATGAAAGTAAGAACTGTGTAACAAACATCTAAAAAATCGTGACCTCACAGGGGCAACAGTCTACCGAGTAAAAGTCTTGTGCTTGCCTTGAGCCACCGTTACACAATCGCCATACAATCTAAGTATGGAGATTGTGCTTTTGTCTGAGAGAGTAATTTGACAGAGTTTTAAAATGTCTTTCAGTTGCTATTGTTGGCATGATTGTCATGAGGTCCCTGTCGTTGCATGTATTTCTGCCAGATCAAACTGAAATGATTTGAAATGTTAGAGACACATTCTGGAGATGTAATATTTTTAATAAGCAGATAATATACGGAACTAAACCCTGGCATCAGTGTCAGACGTAGGTGTGATAGGTATACTGCATACTGAAAATGTTCTCTTAAAGTCAATCTTAACCTTTCCGTCTCTCTCTCCTTGTTTCTCTACAGAGGGCTCGTCGGACCTCAACAAGAATGGCAACATTTTGATCCAGTGGCTGTCACGCCCCAGCCCCAACTTCCCGAAGATCTCCTCACGTAAAACCTCCCTCTATAGTTCCCAGCCTGGCCTCCACAGCAGCAGCTGCAGCTGCATGTCTGTCCTCTGCTGGGCCCTGCCCATTTCTGTCCTCCTGTCCCTGCAGGGCCGGCCCCGGCTGGCCCCCTGACCCGCCCCTCCCCTAAGCCTTGTGCCTGTGCCACGCCCGTGAGCGAACGGCAAAGCTTTCGCTTCTCTTTTGGGTGGGGGGGGGATGTTGTCTCTCTCTCTCTGTGTCTGAGACGGCTCTGACTGGGGGAGGTCTCTGGCTCTTGTGTGTGCTAGTTGGTTCTCTCTTGCTCTCTCTCTCTCTCTCTCTCTCTCTCTCTCTCTCTCTCTCTCTCTCTCTCTCTCTCTCTCTCTCTCTCTCTGTCTCCTTTGTGGAGCATTGTGTTGTAACCACTGGCCAGTCGAAAATTCAAAAGATCAACAAAAAATTTGATGTGAAAAGGATTTCGAAGTGGCAAGGCGAACAGGTTTTCATTGGCATCTCCAATGAGATGCGTCAAAGAGCCGTTCACGTGTGAGGGACCCCCCTC
>VUQJ01029814.1:9913-25229 GCA_015108635.1 Andinoacara biseriatus
TGGAATGACTCCGATGCGCGCCCGCCGTACACGCTGGCTGCTGCCGACTACTGCATCCCCTCATTTCTCGGCTCCACCACTGACATGGGGTCAGCATACGTGCACATACATATTTAATATATTTACTGGCTGATGTACAGATTTAATCCTCTAGAACATAGGTGTCAAACTCTGGCCCGCGGGCCAAATTTGGCCCACAGTGTAATTATATTTGGCCCGTGAAGCCATACCAAATGCCAATTGGAGCTGGCCAGCCAGTATTATCCACAGTATTCCTGACTTACCCCTAATTCAAAGCAGAAGCCGATATTTTACTTCCACTTGCGCTGTTGTTTACGTTTGCGGGGTTACACGCTGCAGTTTCTTTTACCTGGCGTAATGACATTGCAAGGATGTTGTAACAGTGCCTCACCCGTCACTTCTCTCTGACTAGGTAGATGACATGAAACTATGGCCGGAAGTTAGCTACATCGACATTATCAGTTACCTTGTTCTTTCCGAAGGTGTTGATGGTGGGGAATTATAAGAGCACCGAGGCGTATAATTACCTTCAAAGCAATAAAATTTATAAAATAATGCTGAACAAACAAGGCAACTTTATTTCCCTAAAAGCAGCTGTAGAGCCGAGCCAGTGCATTGGCCAAGCTAAGCACTTAGCATGGGTCATGCTAAGGGAAAGTGGAGCAGTGGAGACAGTCAGCAGTTCCTGTATCACCCGATTAGGGAAATCATATAGTCATGCGGCAGCTATTCTGTGGAAGGTATATCACTTATTTGGATATCAAAATGTTCCGATCACTTAAACAGAAACACTGGACTGACCGAAGGCTGTCATCGGGGAGACACACAGCTGTTAGCTTGCTAACTGCTACGTGTTTACATGTGGAAGCCACGCATTGTTCAAGTTTTGTTTAGGCTGTACAGTATTAAGCTTTGCTTGTTCTATGTTCAGTTTTTAAGCAAAACTAGTTAAGTTCCATATGAAAAGGTTCATTGTTATAGCTGGAGGAAGATTTCTTTAAATAAATATCAATGTTGGCCCGTGATTTTGTCCCAGTTTTGAGTTTTGGCCCACTGTGTACTTGAGTTTGACACCCCTGCTCTAGAAAGTGCACTTTTCCTTTTTAATATGCTGGTTGAAGTGTTGAAATGAATATTTTCACATTGTAGTTCAGTGTGTGGTTGTATTGTCATAGAAGGACTATCTGTTGAGGAATTAGTTTCATTTAGAGCAGTTTTATCATCATAATGATAAACTCCTTTTCACCGGTTTTTCCAGCCTCTCGGACATCCTGCAGTTTGATGACACTGACATTTGTCATGACTATCAGAGGCAGCAGGACTATGTTTTACCTCGGCGCCAAGAGTCGGTATGGCAACAGTTTTAATTGCTCCTATTTTTAATTATTTATTAATTACCAACTGTTTGCTGGACTGTAAACAGGCAAGTATTTAAAAAAATATTACTGACCTTGAGGAACACTTTTGGTTAAACGGCGTCATCATGTGTCCTTCAATTCAGGTTTTCAAGGGAACTTTTCTTGTTTTCCCTCACATACAATATGTTCTGTTCCAATTTTCATATTAAATGTGACCAAAATTTTAAACAATGATGTCAGATATGTTCAAGTAATCCCTGTGACCAAAAGCTAAATGCTTGGTTTCCAACAGTTTTTTTCTACACATGGATCTGTTTGATGCCACAGAGAGGGAATATCCCTAATATGATGATCTCAGGTGCAGAAGCTTCACCTACCTTCCGTGCAAACTTTTAATCTATGAGGGGCACCCAATCAGAAGAAAGTTGGCTTATAGTGAGTGTGATCTTAAATGATGGCTTGCTTGAGACAGAGGATGAACTGAGGTGCTCCACCAAGGTCCAGTACAAGATAAACAAGGATTATTTTGAACTGAGACTCATAAAAAGCTACTCTAGTAGAGTCTAAGAATAAAAATACAGAGCACTTAGAGGCCGGACATTCAAGGCTTTGCAGCATTTTGGATCAGCTGAAAGCTTTTGAGGGAGCATTTAGGACTGATAATGATGAATTACAATAGTCCAGCCTAGAAGTAATAAATGCATGAATTAGCTTTTCAGCATCGCTCTGAGACAGGATGTTTCTGAGACAGGATGTTTCTAGAAATATTGCAAAAATGCAAGAAAGCAGTCCTACATATTTGTTTATTTTTTGCACATTGAAGAACATATCCTGGTCAAAAATTACTCCAAGATTTCTCACAGTGTTACTGGAGGCCAAGGTAATGCCATCCATGTTTCTAAGAATTGTGGGGCCGAGTACAATAACTACAATAAGCAGGAAATTAGAGGTTATCCAGGCCTTTATGTCTTTAAGACATTCCTGCAGTTTAACTAATTGATGTGTGTCATTTGGCTTGATGAATAGATAAAGCTGGGTATCATCTGCATAGCAATGTAAATTTATGCAATGCTTTCTAATAATACTGCCTAAGGGAAGGGAAGCATTTACAGTATAAACAGAATTGGTCCCAGCACAGAACTCCATAATTAACCGTAATGCTGGAAAAAGACTAACCATTTTGACTTGTAAGTCCCGAACAGAGCAGAAACATTTTTGTTTTCTTCAATTCAATTCAATTCAGTTGAATTTTATTTATTTATCACAAGAAACAGTCACCTCAAGATGCTCTCAACAGTCAATATGTTGAATTTAATTGATTGTTGGGGTCTTCAAGGACTGATTTTAAATGTTTTCTATGCAGTAATTTTTTTAAATTTGTAATTTAGTTTTAAAACTTTTCTTTTTTTTTTTAGTGTATCAGTTTCTTCAAACTGCTTTAAGTCGCCAAAGTTTTAAAGGACAAATCTTTGACCGGTTCTGCAGGTTCTGGGTCGAGTCCGCCGTCTGCTTAGTGTTCAGGAACCTCCTGACCTTCGACCTCCTCGACCCATCTTTAAACGACACAGCAGCGATGCAACTGGCAGTTTCTTCCCAGATGTCAGGTACCGGAGTGTTTAAAGTACTATTAACTGTACAACTACTGATAGTACAAAAGGTTTCTGTCTAATCATTTATATATTCAGACCCAACTATCCACTGAGTACAATGGTGTTTTCTGTTGGTAATTTTTAAACCCATCCAGGGTCAATGCGGGTCCAGAGGTTATTGTTCCACCCTCCTCGCTGGTCATGTCTCAACCTTCCATGGAAACCTTGTCCACCTTAAGGGAGGTCAACAGCAACCCACCTTCGCCTGAAAGCTCCATATCTGTTTTTCCCCAGCTCGTCATAAGCCCGCCATTATGTGGTGATGTTTGTTACAATGTGGATCCTTGTACCAAACCTCAGAATGGCCTTGATCCTTCCCCCACCAATGAAGCACCAGGCATAGAAACCCTAAGGTGATCAGCCAGTGTCCTGTTCAACATAACAAGACTTCTATCCCTCAACTACCTGTTTGTCTAGCAAAACTCACTTTGGGATAATGGTTTATGATAAAAAATGCAATTTCATCCCAATATCTTACAATCCAACCCTTCCCCTTCTGGTGTGCCTTGATATATGTTTTTGCTTTTTGTATTTCCAGGACTGATCCCGCAGTCTGTTGTTCCCCCACTCAGCTTGGACCCAAGGAATTTCGCTGGACGACTATCAATGGCCAGAACTGTCAGCCAACCAAACCACGGGGGCGTCAGTTCTCACTCCAGTTCTCCAGGCAGACTTCAAAGGCATCGGTCCGCAGCTTGCCAAGTCCTAAGGGGCTGGGGAGGCGAAGGCAAGGCCTGGCTCGATTCCAGTCCCGGCGATCCCCTGGTCCAGCCCCAGACACTCTGCAGCTCCCCGACCCTGATTACGACTTCGAGGGAATGATAGGGACTCAGGAGGATGAGAAGGAAGAAACCAGTGACAATGAAGAGATCAAAAACACCAACGTCCAATCAGAGAGTTTAGAAAAGAAATAAGAACCAGTCACATCATTCAGTCAGACCAAACAGGGCAACAGGAACACACGATGCCTAAGGGGAAGGCTCTTTATTTTTGTTAATTTGAGCCAAAAATATTTGGAAAACAGGAAATGCATAACCTCTGAAAGGATGTCTTTAATCTAGGTTTTTGGGTTTACCAACTGTTGGTCAATGTAAAAAATGAAAACATGACAAACTTCTAGCACGAACTGCCATTTTAATCCTGTGAGGTCAAAGTTATCATCAGCGATACTCCTAACACTAATTTTTTAAATATGTGATTTGGGGTTTTTGAAAATTGTCTCCTCATTCTAGGGATAAAAACAATCATTGTAGTAACGCACATCAAAAACAATTTACATTTTCCCCAAAACAACTCTTCAAAATATCTAGGGATAGTTAGAACCACAGTTCTTCTCATATATAAACTTCTCAATAAAACGGTCAAAATTAGCTTTAATTTGTACTAAATGGACAACCTCAAAATTAAACCGGTAGCTCTAGAAGGAACTAAAAATCAGAAATCTTAAATCACTTATTTGATTAGTGTTTTGGAGGGTAATATGGAGAGGAGAGCTCTAGGTGGCTTTACCTCTCTCTGACCCTGTGATTTGCCAGACTTGAGAGAGTTAAACACTGAAATCAGTCACACCTGAGTTAATCATCTGCGTATTTGTCAGCTGTCCAAAAACATTGTTTTTTGTTTTCCAGAAAGATGCAGAGAACTGTGAATTTTCATTTCCCTGAATCTGTACATCACAGGAGCAGTGTAAAAAGTTAGCATGACCCATCAAGCAACAATAGCACATCAAAAGGACATTTGCTGGAATCACTCTGGAACCCTAAGCTGGTACTCCACAGAACACAAAAACCCATAAAGGAATTCCTATAAAAACTCCAAAAAAATGAGATATTAGGCAAAGGGGGGAAGAATAATCAACTAATATGGTTGAAACAGCTGCTTTTCAAGAAAAATGCTGGTAAGCCTACCCTTCTTTATGCTATGATAAATTTTTCTAGATGAAGAATAACTTCCAACACACACGCGAACATGTGAAATTTGCCACTTATGCTGAAATTGTTGCAGAAAGAATTTCTGTGGACTTTCCCCATCCACTTCAATACAATCTTCTTGGATGCCATCTGGTGGCCATTACAGGAACTGCAGCACTCACTGAAACACTGGTACTCAGGGAAGAAGAACAAAATCTTCTTTCTTAGTTTACTTACTGTTTTTGTAAATGTAGCCAAAGTAATGAATGTACACTCTCTGCTGTTGCTGCTAAATCTCCAATACCTGTACTTTTTCAAATAAAATGCTGACCTTCTTCTCAATGGGTCACCAAAAACGGCGAATGGTATCATCTTGGCAATATTTACTCGATAGTTATTTGTATATAACTTAATTGGAGAAAGGATGATGAGTGAGTAACAATGGGTCAGAGAATAACTTTTTAGTTGTGCAGTATTTATTGATCATACAGTTAGCCAGTGGGTTATGGCTCAGGAGGGTGTCTTGCACGTGCTAAGCCCACCCGGTCGTGTTCTTTATCAAAGATGGAGTAGTACTCTGTCAGAAATACATCTCCCAGAATCCACAGAGGCTCTCTGCTGGAAATAATGTCCACGGCCTGGAAACCACTGAAACAGATCTCATTCTGGCCAAGTCTCTCCTGATGATGACAGTGTCAAGTTTTCATTTATTTTTTTAATCTTTTGAAGACATAATGGAATGAGCCAAAAATGATTACCCTTCCTAATATTTTATCAAACAAAAAGAAAGAAAGGCTGGCAGCTACTGTAAGCTAAGCTAAAGAGAACAATAAGACTTCCTTACCTTCCTGATATACTGTTCGCTTGTTAGTGTGTACTCTGTTCCATTCAGGACAAAAGTCACCTGAGGCAGACTGGACAACCTGGCACAGTCGATAACAAACTGAAACGCAAACAATAATAATGTGTGACATTTTAAAAAGTTCTGTTGAGATATTCTAATAGTATTCTCAAGACATATCTGATATTATTACTTATTAAAATGCATTTGCTTGGCTGTTTGGAAGAAAAGTTTACAGCTTCGGCGTCGTCTTTTCCACAAAAACCACCACAGATGAATCTACTAAAACTGCCGAACAACTTCTCAGTGACCCTGACCTGAGGGTAAAGGTCAAAGATCAAGTTCCACAAAAACTTCAATGCTGACTGTAATCTGAGAACGACCTCGACCCAGAATGTTCAAATTCACAGCGCAGATGCATCTACTAAAAATCTCAGACAACTTCGAATCTCAGCGACCTTGACCTAAAGGTCAGAGGTCAAGTTTGCTGAAAAGCTCGAGAATGGAAAAACTCCAGAACGAAGTGATCGAGGATGTTCAAGTTCAGAGCATAGATGCATACTGCTCAAGCTAGACCCATCGAACTTCACATATTTGTTCACTGATTTTAGTATATCAGCACTTTGAAACGTAACAGGTAATGAAGGGGCCTCAAGTCCTTTCTAAGAGGTCAAGCTGCCCCTTCCGTAAGAAAGTCACTTACGTTCAAGAAGATGTAGCTTCTTGAAAGATTACATATTTTGGTACCTCTCCGAAGTGTGAGGGTGTTGCTCCAATCAGCTGTTGGAGCCTCATGATGTCACTGGTCGGTCCAGCAATGAGGGAAGTTCCAGTATCAACAATCGCCTCACATCCAACAGGACAAAACAAGCTCACACCCTGCACAGCCACACTGAAACACACACACACACACACACACAATAACCAAAAAATCAATTTACAACTTTATGTTTAAGAGGCGTGCACAGTTCTGTGTCTTCAGGATGAGTAAAAATCTTTTCCTGGTTCATGCGGCACATGATATGCAGCACACCAGCAAAGCACTGTGATGCTGAAAGATGAAAAACATACCTGTCCATCCTGATCTGCCAGTATCCCTTGGCAGTGACAGGATGCCACTTGATTGGTCCAATGTACAGCGCCTCGTTTGTTCCGCCTAGCAACAGTTCTCCTGCTGGCCTGATGCGACTGCTTTTTCTGCAGCCACAAAAATCACAGTCAATAAAAAATAAAAAACTTAAATTAAGAACCAGAAACACTTTTAGATTCCTCAAAATCTACAGCTCCTCTGTTCAGTGGGTAACCGGTGGTCACCCTGTGCCTTTCCACTTCTCTACCTCCACCTCTCGACCAACCAAAACTCTATCAATACATCTGGTGAAACCCACCCAGGGTTTGGAGCAGGGCTGCCAGTGACCAGGTGAGTGGCTAAAAAAATAAAAACCTCTCCCTACTCTCACGTACCTCTGAGCCAAACAATGAGCATCTAAAATAGATGAATGGTGAGCTTTGCATGAATGCACCTGCTCAGGTAAAAGGAGAACACTGGCTGGTCTACTATCTTCTGTGCAATCATGTTGTCAAAAACAGGGCTTCCCAGAATCTCTGCAAGGGATTGGTAAGCCATTCCCAGAACACCGTCAAACTTCGCTGACAGGAATGCTTCGCTGGGTTCGTACACCGACTCCCCAAACTCCTGATTCGGGATGGTTAGACCGCCAATCTGGAAAAAATGGATTAGCATAAAATAAAGTACGCTCGATTGTTTTTGATGTTGTGTTTTGCACCGACAAATGAAATGCGCCGTGGCAGCTGTACAAGTGATTTTAATACTGAAGTTTAGGAGAGTTTTTGGACCTTCAGTGTGTCTCTGGCCATTGTTCCCAGCAGGTGACCTGATCCGTAGTGAATCCCAAACCTCCGACCATCGTGGATGAATGAAGTCGATTTGAATGCCTTGAAGCACCTGTGGAGCGCTGTGAACACACACGCGCATGCACACACACACACACACACACAAACCTTGAACTTCTTATCACAGTCTGGGACAAAATAAAAAGTCAGGTTGCTCTGACCTACAAACAAAACTCTCTAATACAAAGCACAGAGACACACCGGGGTTGTGCAGTGTAGTGTAGCATTGTGCAGTGTTGTGTGTGATATTACCGCAGGCCTCACTGACGCAGTAGGATGACGGCACCCAGAGATCAGCTGATCCGGTGTCAAAAATCACAGAGAAGTTCTGCTCTGGAGTCCCCAAACTGATCTCACCATAAAACTGAGCCTGAAATGGAGCAGGGACACACACACACACACACACACACACACACACACACACACACACACACACACAGTGCACGACTGTGATTTTACTTTGAAAAACACTTCAGAGACCAAATGAAACAGTTGCTGGTTTCAAACATGAGCTGCTGCTGAGGGAAGCCGGAGCAAGGCACGCTTTGATTTTCATTTTAAAGCTTCTAAATGTAAGAATAAACTGTCCTTTGGTGCCATCTGGTGGGAATATAAAGCCTGGGAAAGCCTGGTTTTCCCTCCAAATGCAACTAAATTTTGGGAAAATCTCAAATGACGACTGATGGTGTTTCTGTTCAGCCTTCGTTCTGTACTCAGTATGAGTTTTATTTAGAAAAAAAAAAGTTCCAGAGCTGTTTTATTATTTCTGAACCGAGCAACAGTCCTTTAAATTTTGTAAATCATATTAAGAAATTTACTAAATTTGTAGACAGTGACCCCTAAAGTTTAAAACTTTTATCTAAACTTTTTTACATATATAAATATCGGATTTAAACCTGACCATCACCGCTGTTATTCTTACATCCATGAAGTTGTAGATCCTCTCGCTGATGCGTCCGAGTCTGAGCGACGGCGTGCCGGACGGGAAGCACTGAGCGTAGCGGCGGCTAATCATGTCGGGGGTGTGATCCTTCAGGAACTCGTTCAGCAGGCCGTCGGCTCGCAGTCGAGTACGAATCGAACGTGTCCGTCTCAGAGGGACGCTGGGGATGGGACAGCTTAATGTCTTTGTCAAGATTTTTATTTTATTATTGGGAAAAATAACATTTTCCATTTGTCTGTTAAGCAACCGGTTAGCTTGGCTTAGCATAAAACTAAAAACAGGAAAACAGCTGGCCTGTTCTGGCTCATCAGAGAAAAATCTATTTAATAGAACCTCCATAAATGTACAATAGAGAAAAAAAAGCAGATTTTATTGGTAATTTGGTAGCTGTGGAGCCCCCTGGTGGTTGCAGGTCTGACAGCTCTAATATAAAGAGAATCGGTGTATTAACAAAGGTGCGTCTGTCCTACCTGACCAGTGCTGAGCTCGTCCATGTTAAAACCAGCAGGACCAGCAGCCTGAACATGTCTGTGTCCGACAGAGACTGTTGTTTGGCTCCCGGGGGGGAATTTATCAGGCCGAACTTCAACTCTGATTGGATCTGAATCCAGAGAGTCCGCCCCCCAAAACCAAGTCACAGGAACCTTCTGAGCTCAAACTATCATGTGTTATTATTCAATTATTAAACCACAGAAGGAGCCTTTTCACTAACATGAATCAGCAAATATTTACCCAAAGGTTTCAGGCCGGTTTCTGGGTTGGTAAAGTTTTTATAACTCACCTGTTTAAGGCTTAAAGTTTGCATCACCTGGGGGCGTGGCCTCTTTGACAGACAGGTGGATGGTGACACAGGCGGCTGTAGCTGCTAGCTGTCTGCTAGCCTTCACCTCAGCTAACTGGAGTCCCTGAACTGGACCTCCTGACCGTGTTTGGGCTGCTGGAGCACTTTTGATGCAATTATCTGACCAATAATTTGGGTTTATCAGACATTATCTCTAATAACTGCCACAGACACCACCAACTCTGTTATCAATCTCTCACCCACCACCCATCTTCCAGAGACCCCGGCTGTATGCGAAGCTTGCTTAGTTTTTTGTTGGTGCTACATTTCAGACCTCCTGACCCTCATTCTGCCTGTAAAGGTTTTCTTGGCACTTTGGAAACTTGCAAAATATCCTTTGCAAAAAAAAAACATGAATAATAATTTGAAAAACCATTAAATTTGCATTTTATGCCTTTTATTTGGCAATCAGTGAATGAGGGATTTGGTTAAAGGTTAAAATGTTTTTTCTTCTGATCTAAAAGCTATTTGTGTGCTCAACAATCAGGTTGAGTAACTTTGTGTTGACACTCTGAGGTCTTCAGTCACTTTGACCTCAGCAAGTTACAGCAGGACAGTCAATCAGCCCCCCATGATCCTCTGCTACCTGCTCATTTTCAGGTTATAAAACAGCTGATTACAACTGAATCCTGGACTTGATGTATGAAAAACACACCAGCCACTTTATTAGGCACGTCTGTTTAACTTCTAATTAATGCAAATACCTAATCAGCCAATCACAGATCACGTCACGGTCACCAGATCTCAGTCAGAGCACCTTTGAAATGTGGTGGAGTCACATCATGGATGCAGCAGCAGTGATACTGTCAACATGGACGCAGCACCTCACTGAATCTGTGCCATGAAGAATTTCAGCAACCGTGACGTCGGCCTCCCGATTGCAGCTGTCAGCATCTCTGCAGGAGATTTTAGCTCTTTTAAATGTTCACCTGTTGATGGCTGACGTCTGCAGACAGTAAAACAGCAAATCCTGTAAAATGAGTCTGAAGCCTGAGGCGAGCCCTTCTGCAGACATCGAGCTCATTATTTAAAACAATGTTCAATATGAAAAACATGCTTATAAACAATAAATAGCAATGAACCACGAAAACAACAAAAGAATCAGGTAATGACGACCGGTGCATTTATTCAGTAAACAAAAAAACATCCAAACTTCCTTTCTGTATGTGGCTCCAACCTCAGCCAAGCGCTGAGCTAATGCTAGCATGAAAAACGTGTGTTGCTAGAATTAGCGGAGCCTGGTGGTTAGCCAGCGTCAGCCAGCTCGCCTGTGCATCCGCAGTGAGTTTAACAGGAAATAAACAGCAGAGCGTTTCTGATAAATAACAAAATCCCGTTTGTCTTCCTCCTCATCCTCCTCTTCCTCTAGCAGGGGTGATGGTCAGGGACTCTCTTCCTACAAAACACAGCAGTAAAGAGTAAAACACCTGCATCCAGGTACAGCAGGAGTGCACGCTGATCTGAAAGGAGGGCGGGACTGACCTGGGTGCAGCTTTGATGATGTCGTCGACTCTCAGGATCATCTCGGCGGCCTCGGACGCGCTCAGCAGCATCTGCCGCTTCACCTGGAAGGACTCCGTGATGCCCAGCTCCTGCATGTTTCCCACTGTGCCATCAGACATGTCTGCAGGGAAACACGGACACGTTACTATCAAAGACCTGCCTCACGTTGTTTTCAGATGAGGTGACGCGTGCACGTGTGCGTTCACTCACTCAGTCCAAACATGGTCTTGTTCTCCTGATGTGCAGCTCTGAGCTGAGCCACCAGGTCGGCGCTGTCGTAGCCGGCGTTGTCTGCGATGATGGTCGGCAGCTGGAAGAGGAAGCAGATGATGGCACAGAAGGTGAGATCAAACTCAGGTGTGGTTGCAATGACCCAGAAGTCGGACAGTCGTAGGATGTGAGCTTTACTCTTACCATCCTCAGAGCCTTGGCGAAAGACTCCATGGCAACTGCCTCCTTTCCTGGCGTCTTATTGGCCAGATCAGTCACCACCTTGGCCATCAGCATCTCAGAGCAGCCTGATGAGGAGCAGAGGACACACAGGTATGAGGTGTTATCAGTGACACCCTTTGTAACAAGTGCAGCGTTTTCTTTCTCTGCTGTAAGGCGGATGAAGATGGAGGACAGTGCTGCAGTTTTAGGCCAGTCGATAACTGTGTGTGTGTGTCTACCTCCTCCATAGATGGTGCGTGGCTCCTTCACCGTCTGCGCCAACACACACAGAGCGTCGTGCAGCGAGCGCTCCGCCTCGTCCAGGATCTGCTGGGTTGCTCCTCGCAGCACGATGGTGCACGCTTCACCTGAGGACGAGGAGGGGTTAAAGGTGAGCAAGTCTTTAAGAATATTAACACGAGTCCTCAGGCTCAGTGTGCGCGCGTACCCATGGCAACTCCAGAGAAGTGGATGAGAGTGTCCTCTCCGATCATCACCTCCTCGATAAGCTTGCAGTGACCGAGCTTCACCAGCTCCGGGTGGTCGAAGGTGGAGGTGATCTCCCCGCCTGATAGTTGAGATAAGATGACAGATTATTCATCCTTTATTGGTTTTAGGTTAGAGGAAGTGACCTTTTCAGTTGTGTTACAATTGCTCCAAACACCAGCAATAAAAAGCACTACGACAAACATGTTTTCATTTTTACCTGTTAAAACAAAGCTGACTTTGATGCATGAATTCTATCTAAAGGATTTTAAAGAGTCTTTGAGTTGCAGCACGTTTTCTGTCCTAACAGTGTAGCTGCACATGAAAAGCAAACAAAGGGCCTTAAAAATCCACATCATGCAGTCTTTGTGCACGCATACGCACCGGTGACGAGAGCGAGGCGCTCAACGCCGGCAAAGTCGGCGTGCTCGATGGCCATGACGCCAGCCTGAGCGAAGAGCTGCTCGGGATAGTTGTAGATGAGCTGTCTGCAGGAAGGACGGGAAGACGTTTGGAATGAAGGGAAAACAAAACAGACTGTTGTGGGTGACACCGACCGGGATCGAGTACGCTCACACAGTTTAATTCAAACACGCGCCGAGAACACACCTCATTGTTTTACAGACACAACATTAGAAAATGCTGACTCATGTTCTGAGATTACAATATATAGCGTACAGCGGAACACCTGAGAGGTTCTACGGACTCATTCGTACCTGTTGATGAAGCAGTTGATGCCGTGTTTCAGGATTCGGTCAACCTTCTCCTTCATCTTTTCTTTCTCTGCGAGTTCGATCTCTGCAACCTTCGCCGTCGAGTCCACACGGACCCTGGAGCCGAAGATCTGACAGACGCACAAACACAAACACGGTGATGACAACGATCACACAAAGACGATGATTTTTATTTTTGAGCGTGGATCTTCTCGCTGTCTTTTCTTTAAACTTGTTTAAATTCCGTGTAACATCTTCTGATGCTTCAAAATAACCTGCGATTGTATCCGGTTATTTTTACCTTGATCTTGTCAGTGTCCATGCCGGTGTTGGCGATCAGGATTTTGGCGTTTTCCAGCCTCTTTGGCTGGTTCACTCCAATCTTCTTGTCCAATAGGAAACCTGGATATAGCACAAAAACCATGTATAACATGCATTACAGTGCGGCAACCACTCAGGAATGACACGAGGCCCACGACGGCGCACAGTCTCACCTTCGTCCAGGTAGGAGTCGGTCAGGCTGCCTCCCAGCTTCTTGATGATGTGGATGGCCTCCAGGTTCCCAGAGCCTTTCAGCCTCATCACGGCGTTAACGGCGAGCTTGGCGAAGTGATCTTTGTGGTGAGTGAGCAGCTTGGAGGACAGCGTTGTGCGGGAGATGTTCAGCAGGTCCTCTTGGAAACGAGCCGGGTCATTGCTATGGAGACGAGAGAGAACGATGAGGCAGGGACAGACGAGCGCAACAGCCGAGAGACGAATACGCACGTCTTTACTGAGCCTCACCTGTGGTCGACAGCGGCCTCCCTCAGAGCCTCTCTGGCTGCCTGAGTTGCCTTCCTCCAGCCAGCGATGATGGTCTGTGGGTGGATCTTCTTGGCGATCAGAAGCTCCGCCTCCTGCAATAGTTTTGGTGATGGTTGAGACCAAGAACACGACTCATACTCCTCACAGCAGTGGAGCTGGGTGCAATTTACTTTGAAATCTAAGTCTTAAAAACAAACAAACAGGGATTTACCCGCAGCAGCTCTGCGGCGAGCACGGTGACCGAGGTCGTCCCGTCTCCAACTTCATCATCCTGAACTTTGGACATGTCTGCAGGTACAATTAATCTTCCATCAAAGATTCAGATAAAAGCTCGGTTTGACAGCATCCTAACATGCATGCATTCTTTCAAGAGATTAAATTTCATTAGTCTACTTTTATACGATCAGAAGAAACACCGGCTATCAACAGTAGACGCGACTGTGTCAGTCGCAAGGTACCGCTCAACAGGTATAAAGGGGCCCTAAGAGGCCGAGCAGGCATCCACTCACCAACCAGAACTTTGGCAGCTGGGTTGTCAACGCCGATAGCTTTCAGGATGGTCGCACCGTCATTGGTCACCGTCACAGTGCCGCCCTTCCCGCCACCGAGCAGGATCTTATCCTGAAGAGAAAGATGACGAAACCATCTGATTACAGCTGATTTTTGTGTAAAAGTTTCTGAATGAAGTTGGAGCCTAAAAACCTGTAAAAATCACAGCAGCAGCACTCTGAACTGAAACAACATACCATCCCCTTTGGGCCCAGAGTGCTCTTCACCAGATCTCCAATTGCGATGGCACCCACGAAAGATGACTAGAGGAATAAAAGTTCACAGATTTTACCGAACCGGATTTAACTGAACCTGGAATTGTTAAAGAAAAAGATAAAACTCAGACAACGAAACCCACCAGTCGGGCAGTTTCGGCTTTTTCTTCATCTGCTCCATGTTTGAAGATGCTGACCGGGGCCATCGATAGGGACGCCTGCAGAGGAAAACGGTAATTAAACCAGCGATCACAATCAGTACATTTGAGATTTTTCACAATGAAAACAAAAAAATATCTTCATTTGAACAAACTTAAAAAGAAAATAAAAGACAAAAATTATGAAAGCAAGTTTAACGCTAAACACACATTTTTCCGAGCATCCATTAAAGTAGCAGCAGCCCAGAGCCCCGCCCCTTTCATCCTGGAAACCGCTAGAAGCTTATAGCCAAATTAATCAGAAAATAAGCTAAACGTGAAAAGTACAAACATCTGTGAGTCACATTGGCTGGTAACATGGGTCATGTATCGTTCCGCTCATGATTTTCGTCTATAATGGTTTATTAATTATTTATGACGTGTATGATTGCTGAGTTGTTCTTGAACAGCCACAAAGCGACACCCAGCCCGTCGTTAGCATGCTAACAGGCTGATTAAGAGGCACAGGAGCGAGCAGGCTGACGACAAACAACCACAAACCTCACGGTTACTGCTGTTAGCGGCCGCTGGCCCGGCAGCTTCAACACGACAAGTATAAACACGCACAGCTCCGCATTAAAGCTGTTAGCTTAGCTGTTAGCGCATTCACTACGCCCATGTGCTTGCTTGCCGGTTAGCACTGCCGGATAACGGCGAGCTAAACGCCGCTGAAACAGCTCAGTGACCTAGAATCTGTGGTACGGAGTCTGCAAGTGCCTGAAGATAAACAAGAGCGAAGCTAAATATTTAAAGCGATCCAAAATGTAAAGAAAATACAGTCAAAGCTCACCATGATGTCTGTGATTCAGCGCTGAAGCCGTGTACGAACACTCAAGAAGGGACAGACGAGGCGGTGACGCTGAGACGTACAAACGTAATGCTGCGTTCAGGGTTGATCACGGAAAACGCTCTACTGCTACCGTTTAATTTCACAGCCTTA
>VUQJ01029814.1:31942-48948 GCA_015108635.1 Andinoacara biseriatus
ATTTAATGACGGTCTCTTCTGGTCAATTTCATTTCTATATTTTTACTCTTGGACTAGAACAGCTTTTCATGACTCACAGACTCAAAATAATATTTATCTTATAGTAGCGCCATAGTTCATCACATGTAAAACAAGCCGTTTTAGCTGCTGCCTCTCCCTGAAAGTCAGGTTTCTTTTGATTGGCCAGCTTCCAGAGGTCTGCTGAAGGGCAGCATCCAGTACTTATAAGCTGCATTTCCAATTCAGTGGGCATGCAGTGCCTGTAGCAGATAAACATGACAAGCAGCACATACATATTGGAAAAAATAAGCTTCCTTTAAAATTTTTATGTTGTGTAATTGGTACTCAGCTAGGCTGTGACACTTGTGTTAGCATATTTCCATCAGTCCGGTTGGCAGGAAACTAATTTTCAAATCACATCCCTGGGACTTAATATGCCAATTAGCATTAAATACTAAAACTGGTCAAATAATACTTGGTATATAATATAAAAAACAACTCTTAAAAACTCTTAACTTTAATTTTCAAAATTTAACCTTCTGTATTGCACCAAATAATGACTATAAACCAAAAATAACCAAAGCAGGTTAACGTTAGGAGTGTGTTTACATTATGTTAGCGTAAACTAGGAGGATAAGAATCCCCCATAAAACTGAATGTTGGACATTATGTAACCTACAAACACAATGTAACAATGTTGCCAAGACATGAGTTCACACAGATGCAATGCAGTTTTATATATTTTTTTATTAAAGCAGTTTGGATTTAGCCAGTTCAGTTCATAAAAAAGATTAAACAGTTTCAAATTCATAAAAAGCTCAAAATACATCAGGTTTAATACAAAACTTCAGCATTTTACATTAAACTACTGAAACGCCTCATTTGTATTTATATTTATTGTTCTCCTAAATTACAGTCTTTCCTTCAATTTCTTTTAAATTTTTTTTCTCAATTTCAGAATGTAGAGAAAATCAGTTATGACTCCCTTTACCTGCCCTTACTAACCACGAACAGCTGGTTAAAACATAGTGTATTGCCGCCGAGTTGGCTGATCAAAGAAACTTTATTCAGCAGGCTTTTTACCATAACTCCGTGACCCTTTGTCCTGTCGGAAAATTTTAAACGGTTCCTGAAAGCTCAGAAATTGCACTTCACTGCCCTGTAGGGGTATTACGGTATTTGTTGCAGAAGTCCGCAAACAGCGGCACTTTTGATATATGCTGTGTCATAGCCGACACCTTTGCCATTATAGGGTTACAGTTTTTGATGTTTTAGATTAAATTACAGAAAAACACAAAATTTTAGTTTAAGAATTCTTGAAATAAAAAACAAAAACAAAACTTTTTTCAGCTAGAACAAAAAAAACCAAAAAACAATCCAAAACTACAAAAATCTTGGCACTTTTCAAATTATGCTTCTAAGAAATATGTTGATAAATTTTGATAAAGTGGTCGATAAACTCATGACTGAAGCAAAGCGAGGGAGTGATCTGCTCTGACGGATGCTTACATCTATTACTTTATTTTAACAGCTTTACGCATAGAGGTGAAATGGCAATTATATCGTCAATCTTAACAAAAATGAAAACAAAAAGATGAGTAAAATATATTAAATAGAAGAATGTCAAAGTAAATATTTTGGTCTTAACCAATCCTTTCTCTCAATAAAAAAGCATCTCCAGCCTAAAAAAAACCAACAAAACATAAAAACTTGTGACGACAGCGTGCTTGGATTTCTCTGATTGTCATCTTTGTAGAAATAAAGCAAATATTTCTTAAACACATATTTTTGTCATTAAATGTGTTTCTATGAGTCTGTGCAGTGTCTGTAAAAGTAGAAGTGGTAGTCCGTGAAGAGCACCCCCGCATAGTGAGGGTCGGTTCTGCAGTCTGCTTGACCCTGAAGAAAGACATAGAGATGCAATGTATATAAATAATTATGTCCTAACAATCTGTAGTTTCCATTTTTCTGTAGAAAAAAAAATGCACCAATAATTCAAATTTCGAACATCAATTAAATATTTTCTACACTCTGCATTATGAGGAGATCCATTTTCATATTCATGCAGCATGAAGCACAGCATGTAGTCAATATTACCAAATATGTCTATGTATGTTTTTAAGGATTCATAACTGGTGAATGTGGATGTTTGATGGAAGAAAACGAAAATTGTTGGTTTCTTACAGCCACTGTTGAGCGGAAGTGATATGAACTTTGATAAAGACGAGCCACATGAAGAGGCCATTCATGTTCCCCCTGCAGAAACAGCAAAGTTCAGTTACCATTTATAGAGCAAAACCTCTTATTTTCAATGAAAACTGTAAACACACAAACAAAAACAATAATTTGAAGCTAATTCTCAATGAATGTTTTTGCAATGAATATTTAATCATTTGGTCAATTAGAAACCGTTACGTCTGAGTGACCATGGCTACCCAGATAGCAATGAAGTTTTGGCCCCCTACAGAGCTTGACTGCTACAACTCAGCCAGATGTTCACCTTATGTGGGCCAGATTTCAGGTGTTTTTGACATCTGGGACAAAGTTGGCCCAGACAACACTTGCCACAAAGTATGTCCAGTTCAGCTCATGACTTTGGGGCCAAATAAACCATACGTGCTAAAAGTAGCCTAGATTTGGCCTACTTATGTTCGCAATCTGGATATTTTTAAGAACAAAGGAAATGTATATAAATTAATTATTTTGTCCAAAAAAAACTCTTCTCTTTGCATAAGAATAAAGAAAACCATCCAATTTCCCCAAATGAGCTCCTAATTGTCTCTGGAGTTCGAAAAAAGAAGTCCAGTCTCACTTTTTTTCGAGCTCCAGAGATACTATGACCTAGATGACTGAGAACTTACACAGACCAGTGCCTAATTCTTATTTCAATTTGATATGTATTCTTGGATCAGGATCAACTCTAAACACGTCTAAATTTGGCCAAGCTTCACCGTTTTGTGCAAATCTGTCCGTGACCTTCTCAGTAATCCTGCTAACACACACCGAACTAAATGCATAACCTGGTTCATGCAAACAAAAGCACAATTCATGTATTTCAACAAAAATCTGAACGGAGGACATCTGTGTGCGTTCCTCTGTACATCGAAGGTTTGAGTGTGACTGTGATTAACGTGCTGTTATCCCGCTGTGAGGAAAACCTGCCACACGTTCATTATTCATCAGCGTTTCCCGCACACTTCCTGCATTATTAACTGTCATGGTGACAGTTAGTGAAATGGAACCTCAGCGACCCTCAAAACAAACACACCCAGAAACCTGAAGCAGCACGCGCGCACACACACACACACACACACACACAATTTAAACCCTCACAAAAACAGACAGTGTGAAACCAGCTACTAATTTCATTAACCCAGAAATACAGAAGCTGCTATACACTGAAACTAATAAAAACTCAATAATGAACCCAAACATGTTAAGTTTAAATAGTTTTTATGACAGTTTAAGGTTATCATTAATATCTTTTTACACATTTACTTAAATGTTTATATACATATATACACACACACACACACATTTATATATATATATATATATATTAGGGCCGGGACTTTAGTGCATTAATTTCGATTTATTAATTACAAAGATTTTAACGTGTTAAAAATTTTAAACGCAATTAATCACATTTTTATTTTAAAGTTCGGAGCCGGAACTTTTGTATTCCCGTGTTTACAGCATGCCTGTAAATCTGACACACAAGCAACAACGCATCCACAAACAACGATGGGCGACTAAGCCGCTTCTCTTGCTCCACTGAGGGACAACTTTAGCTTTAAAAAAACATTCTGATGGAACTTTCGGAAAGACTACTTTTGTATACAGTAGTTGAAGCTACAAAAGTCAGAGGAAACCGGAGTACCCGGAAGAAACTCACACAGCACAGTGGCGCGGTGGTTAGCACTATGGTTAGCACTGCTGCCTCACAGTTAGAATAACATCTGAAAGGCCTGGGTTCGATTCCACCTTGGCCGGGGCCTCTCTCTGTGTGGAGTTTGCATGTTATCCCCGTGTGCATGGGTTTCCTCCCAAAGACATGGGGTTAATGTCCAAAATAAACAAATTAATATAATGGTGTTATTATTATTGTCTAGTATGCTGTTTACATTTATTTTTTTATTTTTCAAATAAATCAGGGGTTTCTGAAATACCTGAAATCGGAAACTATAAATAGCACTTTGCCTAATCTGTTGGTTTAATAACAATAACAATAAAAAAAAAACATTTAAAAAAGCAGTAAACATATTTGTTGTTAAGCATATATGTCTATTCATTCAAAATTTTAGCAGCAAAAAGATTTTTTTAATTGAAAGTGTTTAATTTGTTGATAGCAATTAATTAATTACAGACCCTGTAATTAACTAGATTTTGCACTCTAGAATGTTTCTCAGTGCACGAGATTATATCGACGCACAATGTAATGAGCGTGGTGAGCTGTGTCCATATTCACAGGCCGCATCTTTCGAAGGACCCGGCCCACTACTGTCAGCTTATACAAACACACAGCTCAGAGTGAAATGTCTTACACTTCTATAAACACACAAATACACCAAAATTGTTAATTTCAATAAGAAGCAGCAAACAAAACCTGTGATCCCATGGATACTGATGTTTGCAAAACAGTTGCAGGAAGTGAGCAGCAGTGAAATTGGAAGGTCTATCCTTCATATCAGCGTCACCTGCCCTCACCTCAGCGTAGCTCATGTCGCTTAGTAACCATGACAGTGCGAAGCACAGCTGTAGAGATGACGGAAGAGACTACGCTGGTGGATGGGAAATTTAAATACAAGAAACTTCCATATGAAAGTGCAAACAAAAATGCTGTTGGGCACATTATGCATAAACGGGTTTGCTTATCACATGAGCACTTCCACCCTTCCTTGGTCTGTGTAGTAGACTGGCGGGAAAATAAACAAGATTTTGACGTTTAAGCTTATGTATATTGATTCATTCATCAACCAAACTTAAATGAATATTTCTCATGTTAAATATTGAAATGTGGTTAAAATGTGATTAATTTTGTTTCATTACAAAGCTTCTAATTAATTAGACTAATTTTTTTAATATATATATAAAGTATATATATATATATAGTATCATTGAATGCCCTATGATGCCTCAGCTAAGCATCAGAAACAGATGATTTTGGTGGGTTTTAATAGAAAAACCAATGAAAGATTTACTAATATCTAACCGTTTAATTTATACATGATGTACCAAAAACCATGCAAAACTTATACCTTAAAACAGGCCATTATGTTTTTTTTGTGTCACAGCAAATGATTCAATATTATGTAATTAAAGTGTTTAAATTAAAATTTCATATATTTCAGAATCATTTTAGGGCTTTTAATGGAAAAAAACCCGTTCACTGATCAAAGCCTATGAATTCTAAATTTATATTTATACCATAAATACTCTGTCTCCTAGCCGGTAAAATTTTAAAAAGACAGTAATTATTCATGAATTAGAGCACGACTATTTACCTCAATAAGAAAATAATGTCAAAATCAAGATAAAATAAAATTTTTGTTTTTATAGTTTTTAAAGGTATATTTTTATTGACTAAAAAAATTAAGTTAAAACCTTTAACAGAACTGGGGAAATTAGGTGAAATAGAAATGTATTTTAATGAAACATTTGTTTGAATTTTATTTAAATGCTAAGAATTTACAGCTAAAGATACCTTACATTTGATCGCATATATGGAATTTTAAAATGTGGAAAAGCCTTACATCGATACATTTATTCAAAATATGCTTGTTGTTCTAAAAAGGTTAAAAACAAAATCTAATTACAAATAAAAAGCCCATTTTCTGTTCCATTGTTTTGCGTGAGTCTTTTTAAGTTCAAAGTTCATTTTCAATTTTAGTTATGTATTCATTGTTGATTTTTTGTATATTTGTATACTATATAAAAGTGAAGTTGAAGGAAATGTGACTATTGATATTTACCTGTGTATTTAATGGATATCTGTTGTCAGACTCACTGTCCATTTCCAGCAGAGCAGAGCAGACCGCAGACTCAACAACGCTGCACAGATGGACCACCAACAGCTCTGTAGAACTACACAAAGGTAAAGACATATTTAAACACAGGAATATTTTTCATCTACTGTCAGCTTATACAAACACACAGCTCAGAGTGAAATGTCTTACACTTCTATAAACACACAAATACACCAAAATTGTTAATTTCAATAAGAAGCAGCAAACAAAACCTGTGATCCCATGGATACTGATGTTTGCAAAATAGTAGTTTTATTCCAATGATAGGTGATAAAAAGTTCATAAAACACTGACTTACTTCATGAGCAGGGTGACTCTCATGTTGACCGGGACAAACTCACTGATAGGAATCCTGAAGATGTATCTACTCGGCCTTAAAAAAACAAAGCAACCAAAGTTATTTTTACTTTCTCTTCACAACATCTGTACTCAACATGATTAATTGACATACATATTACTAAATAGAAAAGTTTGGGAAAATATGTTAAAACCATAATTTAATGTAGATTTTTTGGCATGTATTTCAGGTTAAGGTTTTTTAATGGTCAAGAAATTAATGCTGTTTTGCCAGTCAATACTCCATGATCAGACCATCTCTTGCAATGCACAGTGATTACTGCAATGATGAAAACAAATACATAGTCTTTTTAATACAGTTGACTAATAACTATATCCCATAACCACTAAAATTAAAAGGTAATGTATAAAAATAACTTCCAAAAGGTATAAAGTAGTAAAAGAGGACTTCAGTAGTAAATTCTCTGGTTATCACACCCCCAAACCTCATGAAAAATTAACAAAGGCCACCAATTCACCCACGAATTGCTGCAACTGAAGAACCATGGGTTTAGGATGATATTTAACCTATAAATGCATGATATTGTAACAAATCCACTTTATTTGGCTCTGATATTGAATCAGGTGATTTAACAAGCTTACAATAGCTGAGACAGCCTTTACAGCAGTGTTATAAAATGAGCTGTATACTAAAGCTAAAAGTCTTCCATATATATAATTGACGTGTATTTATGTTCTCTTTTTCTACTTACCCACATTGGTCTTTTAGGCAGTATTTGCTGTCAATCACCTGCTGGTTCTCTTTGATCGTGATAGAATGGATAGTAGTGTTTGTCCCTGATAGAAACAGAAAAACAGATATATAACTTTAAAAATTAAAATAACAGAAGCACTACTGGTGTCCTTCAGGCCAATGGTGCTCATGCAAGGGACTAATGCTATCCACATATCCATTCATCTATCCATCCAGCCAGCCATCCATCTTCTGCCACTTATCCAGGTCATCCTGGTCGTGGAACACTGGACCAGCTGTTTATCCTATCGAGGATATTGTTCCACCTGAATCCGAGTTTGGACTAAAGAACAGACTCTACTCTCCAGTATCCTGGCTTTGACCTTCCCATGGAGGCTGAGAAGTGTGATCACCCTAAGGTTGAATTACCCTCTCTGATCCCTCTTCCTGAAGAGTGGGACCACAACCCCTATCTGCCAATTCAGACTTCTACGCAATGTTGCAGAGATGTGTCAGCCACAACAGCCCCACAACATCCAGAGCCTTGACAAACTCAGGGTGAATCTCATGCACCACAGGGGCTCTGGCACTAAGGAGTTGATTAACTACCTCAGTCAATTTACCATCAGTGATGTCCGAATCATCCCATTCATCTCCAGCTTCCACTACAGAAGGCATGTATGTGGGATTGAGGAGATGCTCGAAGTATTCTTTTCACTACTCAAATATGCCCTTAGTTGAGGTCAGTAAAGTCCCATTCCCACTATGTAGAGTGTGAAGAGGAAGTCACTTTCTCCACCTGAGTTGTCTGACAGTTTTCTAGAACTGCTTCAAGGCCGACTGTAAGTTTTCGCTCTGAACTCCTCCCACAGCCAAGTTTTTGTCTTGGTTACTGCCAAAGCTGCACTCCATTTGGCCTGCTGGTCTCTGTCAGCTGCCTCCAGAGTCCTACAAGCTAACCATGCTCAATAGGACTCCTTCAGCTTGACAGTTCCCTTCACCTCTGGAGTTCACCACCTGGTTTGGGAATTATCATTATGACATGCACCAGCTGCCTTTTGGCCACAGCTCCACAAAGCCGCCTCAGCAATGTACATGCAAAACATAATGTCTCCAACCTCCTTTAAAATGCTGTCAAAGCTGTCAGAGTAGGAAGTTGACAATCCCATGGACCAGGGCCTCTGCCAGACATTCCCAGCACACCCTCACTATCAGTTTGGGTGCACCAGTTCTGTCCAGCGTTCTCCCCTACCACCTGGTCCAACTCATCAGGTGTGTTGAAGCAGAGACATCTAAAACCTGCAGGACAGTGGCTCACTGCACCCCTACAGCTACTCCTGCAGGTCTGGATGTGAGGATCCCTGCCCTACGCCTTTGAAAGTCACCCGATCCTCTGCACCAGACCTGCAGGAGTAGCTGTAGGGGTGCAGTGCAAAGGAATAATAACATTATGACCAAAAATGGCATACGAAAAGTGCATGTCCAGATACTGATGGTAGGTTTGGACAAGTAATAAAAGGCCTTCATTTTAGTGGGTTAGAGATATTAGACAACACATCTCAGCTTATGCTTTTGTCCCTGCAATCCCGTGTGTGAACTTGCCACATTCACTTATGACACTTTTTTATTCGTGGTCATTTACATTTCCAAATATATGCGACGTGGATCTGATGTGTGCGTGAACTGCAGACAAACCTGAAAGTGTCCCGAATGCGCAGTAGAGAATGTGATAACGTCACACGTCGTGAGCGTGCTCAGTGTTTAAGGAAGTAAGTTTGTTTTCCTTCCCGCATTCGCGTAACGGGACACAGAATAGTGACGTTTGTCGAGTATCAATGAGGTGCAGGATGGATCAATGCAGCCCGTCTGTACACACACAGGTCGCATTTGAAAAGATCAGATACATATCGGATTTAGTACCACATATACAAGTGGCCTGGGTCGCATTTGAAAATATCGTATCTGTGTTGTTCAGACTGTCATGAAAATATCGGATACAGGTCACCTGAGGGGAATAAAATCTGAATTGGGTCACTTCAGGCTGCAGTGTGAACTTAGCCTTAGATTCAGATCAGGTAGGCTAGTTACACTCTTCTAGGTCTCACTGTCATTACCCAAGTAAGTGCTTGTCAGGAGCACAATAGAGTCACCAGCTGAGGTGTTTTCCATCACCCTACCCAGGAACATCAAGAAGGCCAGGTACTCTGAGGTGCTGCTTGGCGTCTTGGCACTACCAGCAGTCAGGACCCGTTCTCCTGCCCAAAGGTGTAGTCCACTGAGGAAAATAGACTTTGAGCTGGGGGGGATGCAAGTATACTCACCCCAACTTGGGACCTCTCAATGTTGCGGACTCCAGAGTGGAATAAAGTCCATTCAAGGAGACTAGTTCCAGAACTTGTGCTGTACATTCCTTCACTAGCTCAGGCTCCTTCACTACCAGAGTGGCGCCCTTCCAAGTCTGTATAGCCAAATTTGGCATCTGGAGATTGCCCCACCAAGACCTCTGCATGCTGCACAATCAACCAACTACCAAATTCCTATGGCATCTTAGGTAGGTCGCTGGACCACAGGAGGTGCCCATGTGACTTGTTCATGCTGAGACCAGCTGAGACCCATGGGTTAAGGCCCAGACACTCTGCTCTCAAACCAAGTCATCCCACAGGTCTAGCGAGGCGAGGCTTCATGAATCCTTGTTGAATTCGTCAAAGAAATCTTTTGGATCACACTTTGTCTTGCCCCTCACTTAGGACCACTTTATCTTTTTAAATATTCCATTTAAAGTTTGTGTGCTCTCTTCCAATTTTCATTATGATCCAACAGCCTGTGGGCCATTCCATACAAAAACAGTAAAATAAAAAAGAAAACAAAGCTCCCATCTGACCTCCTCAGAATCAGATTTTTTTTCTATAATTTTAATATAATATAGAAACAATGCAAAATTTTACGCACAGTCTCCAGCACGTTTCAGCAGGCCATAAAAATCTTCGCTTCTTTTTTCTGCAAAGCAAAAACACCAAATTCTAAACCAAGAATCAGACTTATAAAATAATTAATTTCACATAAGCAAGTGATGTACTTTTTTTTTTTTTACCTGAGATATCAGGTATTTCTGGTGGTTTAATGATGGTGAAGTTGGAGTCAGCGCTGCTCTCTACTTCAGAAGGGCAGCAGTACACCTGATCGCAGTATAGCAGGTCACAGAAGTTCACGGCGAGCGGCCATTGGCCAGGAGGGCTGGTCGGCAGGACTGGAAGAAAAAAGTTTGTTTTTGTTACTTTGTTTTATCTGTTGTCACTGCTGCTGAAATGCAGAAAGATAAAAGTAAATAGAAGTTCTGAAATAAATGTCAGCATTTAGGTTTAGTATGACCATTGGAACGAGAGATGTATATTACAAAAATGTAAGAAAAAGCAGAGCAGTGGGGGAATTTTAAACTGTACAAGCTTATAAAAAGTGGGATCAATCATATGATTTAGACAGAAATGGCATGAGTGCACTTTTGCTCTTGATTTTTGCTTGGTAACTATATAATCAGTATTGCATGGCTTCACATTACCTGCACTGGTCCATGCTGAGGTCTGCAGAGGAGCCTCACTGCTATTACTAACAAACAAAAACATAACGATTTTTGGTAAACACAATAATCTTTTTTAGACAAAGCTAACAAATACTACATTTCAGGACATTTTAATCCTCTTCATCGCCAATTGTCATTTCAAGGTGTAAATGCTGCTTCAGCTGCCAAAGCAAACAAACTGGTACAAGTTCTTCCCAATAAAACTTTTATATTTTATTGGAGGGCTGAGATAAAGTCCACTGAACGGGGATTTACTGTACAGTGTTATGTAGAGCTATCAGGAAGCTAGTTAGCTGGTTGAAATCTAAAGATGGTGTTACCATTTTCTGACTGAAATATTTATAAAATAACTCAGCTGCGCTGCTCTAAGTTTGGACATAAAAACAGAAAACTAAATAGCAGTAATGTCAATGAAGTTGGGTCAGTCGATATAGGGAGCTAGCTGGTAGCTAATATAAACATATAAGTCTCAGGAATGTGGTTAAACTGTTCTCAGTAAAAATTCATGTTGAGACAAACGCCATCATATGGCAGGAAGACGACTTCAGCCCAGAGAATGTCTGAGATGACCCGTCCACACCACGAGGTTAGTTATTAATATCTTGGTGTGGTTTAGATTACTTGCTATGAAAAAGTTCAGATCCTAAGATAAATGTCCACACACGCAGGAAGTTTTCAAAAAATAAAGAAATAAAACTGGTCATGGTAGTAATCTGGAACCCTTTCAGCGGACATCAATCACTATGAAAAGCCTTTGTTGTTTACCTGTTTCCAGGTGTGAGGCCAAAATCGTCCTTCAAGTTTACTAGGTACAGAGCGGTAATGGAGATGACACTGCACACATAAACACACATTATATATATTTTCTGTCTTAATTTAACAGATAATTTCTTAAGTAGAGAAACAGGAAGTGACATCATGTCTCACCATAAAGCCATGGTGGCCAGCAGAGTGAAGAAGCTTATCTGGAAGACTTTATGCCGCAGACACCGTCTGTATTTGTGACTTCTGTCCTCCCTTTGAACTTTTTCAGTCTTAGATGCATCAGGTATCGATGTTGTTGACATGCTGCTGTGTTTCTGAGGTCTGCTGTTAGAGATAACACGAAAATTCTTTTATTCTCAAAGCACACAATGAATTTTCCATAAAGGTCTCCAGGATTGCTGCTCCTGAGATTCAAGCATCCGTCAGTGCTCTCTTTGAGGGCTGGAGGTTAGAGCGCCTTTAAGATTATAACAAATTTATTTGGACAATGGTGAGTGAAAACGTGACCTTTAGCAAAGACTGTCCTTCAACTTTCTACGGGCTTATCTGCTTAAGGTAATAATTACATACATTTCTTAAGATGTATTTCAACAAGCCAAAGATAAGAGGTAAAGCTATAGTAACTGATCGCTTTGATGCTATATAATCTGTTACCTGCAAGGCTTTCTTGTCTATTAAGGCTCATTACTGCAACCCACAGTAGCCTTCAGAAACTCAACTGTCCTTGACCTGTGATTTGCATGCACTGTGATGTGGCAAAGATTTTATGAGTCATTTTACATTGTGCTGTATACTTTATATGATCTCAATAGCCTTTGCACTCAAACAATAGAGTTATTACAAACAAAAGGCTGAAAATGTGAGAGGTACTAAAAAGAAACAGCTGGAGGAACATTTTGTTAGATTAAAAGGCAGCAGGTCAGTTACAATCTTAGAGAGGCAGAGTTTGACGAATCTGGAAAAAACTGGATCTCCTAATTGTGTAACATCCATCCATTCTCTTACGCTTATCTGGGGCCGGGTTACGGGGCAGGAGCCCAAGCAGACAAGCCCAGGCTTCCCTCTCCCCAGCCACTAACACCAGCTCACCCCAAGGTGTTCCCAGGCAATTGCATTGTCACAATAATCTTTCTCAACAACAAATTGTGAAGACTTTTATCATGTACAGTACATAATATCAAAAAAATTCAGAGAGTCTGCAGAAGTCTCTGTGCAAGGGACAAGGGACAAGGTTGAACATCAATATTGGACATCCGTGATGTTCAGGCCCTCAGGCAGCACTGCATTAAAAACAGGCCTGATTCTGTCATGGAGATCACTGCACACACTTCTAGAAATCATTGTCTGTGAACACAGTTCACCGCCCCATCCACAGACGCAGGTTCAAGCTCCATCACCCAAAGAAGAAACCATATATGAATATGATTTACAAACACCATCGTCTTCCCCGCGCCAAAGCTCGTTTAAAATGGACTGAGGTAAAGTTGAAAACTCTTCTGAGATCCAAATTTGAAATTCTTTTTGCAAAACATGGACGCTGCGTCCTCTGGACTAAAGCAGAGAGGGAGCACCCAGTTTAATCGCACTGAGCTCACACGCCTGCGCAGTATGGAGGTGCATTAGTGCTTATGGAAATGGCAGTTTGCATATCTGGAAATGGAAATCGCGATTTCATTTATATAACTTATTTTTAAATCCAATGTGCATAACAAAGAAGATGAAAAACATCCAAACCTGTGTCAGTTTATAACATTTTAAGGCAGTGAAAACAGCAAAATTTTACAAAAAAAGTAAAATATGAATTAGCATACACTATGTTTTATTGTAAACAAAGTATGAGTTTGAGTTTTGCAAATCCTTACATAAGTAGGGTTATATTTCTGTTGCTGTTTTTGACAAATAAATGTTTTATTACCCATCCTGATTTTTGAGCTTATGAAAATGGGCGACTGTGTATGAATATGTAATTCCTAAACAGTTAACACAATAGTTTTGTCAAATCCCTTAAATGAAAGTCTGCACTTCAGTCACACCTAAATGATTTGATTTGGTGTTGTACAGATGCAAAATTTTAAAAAGAAAAGAAGAAAAAAGTGTCATTGTCCAAATGCTTCTAACTGTAAGTGATTGAGGGATAAAGACAAATACCCAGTGGATCGTAGGCTGCCTGTCAGGCTCTTTAGCTTTGCCAGTCGACGGTTCCAGACCTCGAGTTCTTTGATACGAGTATCCAGGTCATCAGTGACCTTTGTCAGCTGCTGCACCGCCCCCACGTTCTCCATGAAGATCTGCTCCTGGAAAAAGAGGAGGAGGGCGGCATTACTGCTGGTTGCTACGGACACTACAGGATGTAGTCGTCAGGCGACCGTTAGCTACTTCCAGAATGTTAACATATAGTTGCCAGTTTTCTTTTACTGGTATTTTACTGGGGTTCAACACAAAGATTCTTCATCAGAACCAAGAAGCAACTTTTGAAACAAAAATAAATAGAAAACTGCAGTTCCTCTAATCTCCTCGTGAGGCTGCTTCCCTGCACAAGCCCATATATAATGGATATGCTTCACCATTGCCACCATTGGAACTCTTGAACATGCCGGGGTTGATAGCATTAGCTGATAATTTTTCATTTCACACTTTTGTTCAAATATGGTCTCTTCTGATGCAAAAAAAGAAAGGAAAAAGAAAATATATATATGAGAACTGCAGTGGTGAATGGTGAGTGCTTGTTTTCTTGAGTTATGGGTGTAGTAATCTAACTTTGCTTGTATTTGAAGGATAGTATAAATGTACAAGTCTGGCAAAAATATGTAAAGACTTTTTTTTTTTACCTTGTCCACCATGAGGAAGTTAGGAATCGTCTCTCCATCAGAACAGGTGACATCTCCAACATCCGTCACTGCAGATGGCAGCAGCTCTTTCACCTCCTGAGCTATAAGACCTGAAATATCAGATGACATACGATAGAATTGGATACTGCTTTTCTAATGTGAACAACTCTGTGTGTGTGTGTGTGCATGCATGTGTGAACTGCAGCACCTGTCTGGTGGATGTGATCTATTCCCATTTTGGAAGCAAACTCTGGTTTGTAATCGAAATCAACTATATTCATCTGGTTGATTCTCTTCAGCTGCTGTGCAGAGTCAGCCTGAAGAGCAAAGAAAGGAACATAGTCACATTTTTTTATAATTTCACAAATATGCGAAATCAAGAGACGTATGAAAGGAAAAATAAACTTTATTGGAACCGTAAGAAGAACTACTAAATGATGGAATTCTTTTCAAGCAATGCCTTGGCTAATTCCAGAAATTGTTGCCAATATGACAGGTTTTGTCAATTAGACCAAAAATACACGAATAGCCTCCGATGACTAATTTTTTATGGTTTTTCATGTAGCCAGGACATTCTTACTGCAGAAACCTTCATGCACAACAAATGCAGACAAATTCTAGAGGTTTCTCTGCGGATATAGATGCTCCTCCAGAAGACTGAGGACTGAACGTAAACCACACGACATAAACAGCTGCACTGTTACCCAAAATGAATGACATTATCAGCTCAAAATGGACAATACTGCCTATAATGAAGCTATATCAAAGCTCATAATTAAATATCCAAATATTAAAATGTAATCGTTTCACCTGCTGTATGTTCTGCTTAGCGCGATAGTCAGATGGCTGCATGACGGCGCCCATCACTTTGGCGTTACCGCAGACGACCAGCGCCTCATCAGGGGAGTCGGTGTTGATGCCCACCCGGCCCTGACAGACCAAAGTTTCCTGCACTGCCCCGCGCTGCCACATGGTGTCCCCATCTGTCTCAAACTGACCAGGGTTAGAAGCCTGTGGGGAAAGATTTATTTCTGTTGGAGTTTCAGACTTTTTGCTAGGGTCTCTGATTTATCAGATTTATCTTTTTTTTTTACCCTGACAATAATTTTCTCCGACACCAGAGCTGTCAGGAGGAACATCTCTTCTTTGACTGCAGCATACAGACCAACCACCATCTGAAAATACCTGAACACGCACATATGCAGTTATCATCTATTCCTTATTATTATATTATTCCTTCATTTATTTTTTATATATAGACTCACAAACCTCTGATCAGGGTTCGGTTTGCCTCTTTTCCTCATGTTGTTGGCTGTCGTCTCGCCAAAGTGCAGTCGGCCAAGTGTTACTCTGGTTATTTTGCCACCAGGTAGACTGACCCTGGAAGATTGCACAGCATGGTTTTCAAAATACTGTATTCAAAACTTTTGTGCCTTTGAAACTAAAAACCAAACATCCAGTAAGCTTTAGATTTCTCCTCATGCTGTCCTTGGTTCATGTTTTTCACGTAGCTAAGCAACTTTTTAACTGTATCATGGCTCAACTGAGACATTTGTTAGCATAGATAGCTAGCTGGGGCTCCTCCACATGGAAAGGAGCCAGGAGGGATTATATCTCTCTGCTGGCCTGGGAACGCCTTTCGGTCCCCCCAGAGGAACTGGAGGAGGTGGCTGGGGAGAGGGAGGTCTGGATGGGCGGAAGATGGATGGATGGTGCTAGCTAGGGGCTTTTTGATAGTTTCCCTTTTATAAATAAGTTGTACCGCAGCTGTGAATTTGTAAAGCAGAAATATTACAGTTTAGAAAACTGAAGGTTGTGGTCCTAAAAACAGGAGCTGGTTGTGCTGACAAGCTTTTCTCCATCAGATTGTTGCCAACTCCTCAGTAAGGAAAGTAGCTATTGGCTGTCCTAGAAGTCGCTATGATGTCATCACTATGTCGCTATGACGTCATCACTTAATTTTCATAATCGGTCAATTGCATGTAGTTGTAATCAAGGTTAGGAGAGAAGAATAATGTCTTTGGAGAGACAAATATTGAAGAGAAAAAAGCGCTATATGTTTAAAACTACAAATAAACGTTATGAAGTAACTTTATGAATTTAAATCTTTGCCTAGACCCACAGTACATAAATGAATTTTGTCCCATATTATTTAAGTATCGTCCAGAGAATCACAAGGAATAAGCACACGAACAAGACCTACATCCACTATTAAGGTCATGTGACTGCCGGTACAAACCTACTTCTGCTATGGAATTGCGGTATAGCGGCACCCTTTTGGCTGCAGCCAGGTACTCTTTGTAGCTAGGGAAGTCTGAAAAGTCGCTAAGCTGGCAACACTGCTCCATCAACACCTAGCTGCATCACGTTGGATGGTCTTCCATAAAGCGAATTAGGCCCAAATATTATGCCAGGATATATGTATGTTTCCTACAGTCATAAAGTTATATGCATCTGGTTACACATAGGGACATCAATACCGTTACATACCTGACTGGGTGGAAGGGTTTTTTGCTGCGGTCAGGTTGAGATTGCTCAATGGTCACAAGGTGACTTGGAGTTTCCAGCTTTAATAAAAGGGAGATACACAATCATCACACAGATGAATACTGCCATAAAAGATACTCATTTTTAAATTTATAGGTGACGGAAATAATTATGTGATCCTCTGCTGAATTTGTAAGATTGCTAAAACGAACAGTCTAATTGTTATGGTAGTTTGATTTTAATGGAGAGAGACAGAATATCAACCCAACATTCAGAGTGAACATATTACAGCC
>VUQJ01029815.1:4630-23398 GCA_015108635.1 Andinoacara biseriatus
GTTTTCCATGATGGATTTCAGCTTCACTAAAATCCTCCTCTCACCCACCACCATCACAGAATCCAGGGGACATCCCAGTACAGAGCTTGACCTACACACCAGCTTGTCAATCCAGCTCCTGCCCCCCCCCCCAGCAGGCCACTGCATAGAAAAGGGCAGGTGCTACCACTGAGTCATAAAAAGTCTTTAACAGAGTCCTGCAGACAGAGTCCTTTCTTCCAAGGAGGAGCTGTACACTTCAATAATCCAGAGAGGAAGCATGGGGCAGTCCCACTAATCTCATTTATATGTGATTGCATGTGAACCCGCAACCAGATGTACTTTTTTAAACATGAACCCACATGTGATCAAGGCCAAACATGGGTTAGGAAGACATCTTCCTACACCATCTTGGACACCCTCCTTCAAATCGTAGTCTTCATTTCTTGGCAGTTCATATTTGTAGAGTTGAGGTTCATGTGCCGCTGGCTCGTCTAGTACCAGTTGTTCTTTCTTCAAGGTTGTGTGCGAAGCTGTAATAAAAATAAAGGAGCAGTTAGTTATCTCTTGGGCTGCCAAACCTAGCCATAGGCTTCCTTATACATTTTTCTTTTTCCCTAAAGTCATGAGTGTTTGTCATGCAATGCTACGTATTTATTAAAGTGAGTATTATATACTGCAAGAGTCAGACATAAAGTATTCTGATCTTTATCACCTTAATTATTGGATTTTGGCAGAAGTTTCAATATTGCATAGTACAGTTCTGAAAAAAAAAGACAAGCAAATTACTGTAAACAAAAGTGATTTGGGGTTTCCATGAGAAAGATTTAGGAACAGTCTGTGCCACTACAAAACCTTCTTTTGGCATTAACAAAATTGCTATTGGGATTTAATGAATATGCACAGTGCAAATTTACACTGGAGGTGGAAACAGCTGGTATTTTTTTTCTCCTTTTCTTTCTCTCTACTGAGCCATAGATAATATATTGATGTGTTTGTCAAAAGGAAGCTATTAATGTGACTGTGTATTTGCATTACATTAATGTTTGAATCTTGAACACAGCCTGACTCAAAAAATATCACTATGACAACGTTGTCCGCTCATTTTGTCTTTATTGAACTTCTTGCATGATATACATTAAAATGACAACTGAACCGGTTTAAGCCCATTTTCTTCACTTGGACTGACTGAAGCATCATATTTCGGTTCATACCACTAGTACTATATGCACATTTCAAAAGATTCTTAGTCTGAATTTTAAAACACACAGGAAACTGATATTTAGTGTATTTATTACAGCGAATCATGAAACTGCAGCAGTGCCATTGCGGGAATTTTGATACTGGAAGATAAACTAAATAACTGCCAAACTCAGCACATGCTGGTTCTTGTCAGTAACCAACAGCAGAGAGTGTTGCTTTGCTTACAGATGCTGTGATAACACACAAAAAATTCTAACAAGTGTCCACGAAGACATTTAATTTAAATTAAGGCTGCAGGAAGAACAGAAAACCTGGTGGATTTGAATACCAAGTTTGCCTGTTGAACATATTTAAATATGAATTCTGTTATGGGGGGTTTGTCTTGTTTAGTGCAGTTCCATGCTGTCCCACTCCCACAACAGATATAGGACAATAACATTACACCAGCACATCAGTTACACTGAGGTCATTTTCATAATAGGACTACTCAAAATGAATGTATAGAAAGGAAACCGGTAGACTGGTTCTCACCAAAGCATTAACTTAGTTTGAAAAGATAATTTATCTGCCATCAAATCTACAGCAGGACTATGACTATGAAATATGGCAGCCCCATCCAACCTTTGATGAGCTCTACTGAACCTCAGATATTTGATGTGCAAACATGTTTCCTGCCAGCATGTGGCTAAACTGCATTTTCCACACTAAGAAGATAATGATAGAATAACATAACATACCATAGCATACAGTGTGTAAAAACAAAGCACTCCCATTTCGGGAAATCATACAAAAGAAAAATGAACTCACCTGATTTCCTGGCTGTCACCTGTATGTTGTTGTGACAATAGTACTAAAGCTTAAGTAAGGACATATTAAGAAGCTCAAGTGAGTAACATACTGTGACTAATCAAGCTCCAAGATTAACTACAGATTCACTTCATTTATTTAAAATGCTTTGACTAAGAGCTTTGACTAAGGCACAGATCCAAGAAACTTTTTTATAACTATTCAAAATTATGGCTCATCCTGACAACAAGCTCTTTTTTGAGACACCCTGATTACAAAACATGTAAAATATATAAATACATAATCATAAAGGAAAAATTCAAATTCAACAATCGCACAACTCAATTTCTGCCACAATGCATCTGAATGAATTTGAAGCGATTACGTTATCTTATTTGCAAGCTTCTGCAGATGGTTCCATTTGTGTGAGGCACAGGAAATAAAAGCAGTTTCTCCAGTGCCAGAATTAACATGATCATTTTGAAGGTTCAGTCTTGGGACTTATTGTGAATTCCGTACTTAAAAAGATATATGAGATAACCAGAGAGCTTGCCAGTAATAGTTCTGCAAACAAATGCAATGTTATTGTCTCCTCACTGCCAGAGATCACCTTTCTAATATAAAACATGATCACATAGACAACAAATAGCAAGCTTACTATCATGCATCCAAATAAATTTCAAAGTTGTTTTTTTTTTTTATAAGAGAACCCCCCTTTATAGACTTTATGATGTTAATCCTCACATTGTTACTATTCTCTACTGCTGAAATAACATATAAAGAAACCTTTACCTTTATAAAGAAAAAAAGAAATAATAATGTTGTACATCAGTCAGCCGAAGGTTTATCAAGTAGGAATAAAAGTTACAAGGTTAAACCTTTTCTCACTTACATTTTTTTCCCCAGCAAGAAATACTTTCCAATTCAGCAGAGTAGGATGGGGAAGTTTCCTAACAGATATCTGCTCTCATAAATCACACTTTGGTTATTGATCTGTCGATGAGGTTCTCATTTTGTAAATTTAAATGTACTATATTTTATTATTGTAAGATTATTTTTAGGTAGCAGTGTTCTTCCCATAAAGAAACAGGAAAAGCCTGGTTATGACTAATGAAGTAGGTGTTTGATGACACCCTAGAATAAAATAGAATGCCTTTATTGTCATTATACAGAATGTACAATGAGATTGGCGGTCCAATACTGTTCAGTGCTGTGCTGTAGAAAGTCAAACTTATACAATATAAAATAAAACTTCTAAAAATATACAGAAAATATAATAGAATATATGAAAATATATACATTGTAAAAAAAACCCCCACAAGTATACACATACAATAATGAAGATTCTCTGAAGAATGAAGACACTCTGATCACCTTGCCAGGTACTTCATCTAGGCCAACAGCCCAGGTTCACTGCCAAGAGCACCTGCCGTACCTCATGCTCCTGGACTGTGAGTGAGGTGGAGCTGGAACCAGTGGAGCCAGGTAACAAAACCAGAGAGATTACATGCCTGAAGAGAGACTGATCAGTTCTGTCTGTTGTAGTGAATCATTGCTATTTTTTTTAATTAGCTTTGATGAAACACTGAGCAAAGGAAAGGAAAGAAACACTGACTATAATAATGAAAAAACTAAATGAAAATGAATAAAACAATAAAAGCAATAAACAGTAAACAGAACTCACTACATATAAATTGATAAATATGTGCAAATTTATTTGAAAATTAATTTTCTTGAATTCATCAAGGCAGAACTGGCATTTTTTGAGCTTTAGGGACAAGCCAGCAGCTTGGAGTCTGCCTAGCACTTCTTTATCCACTAAGTGCTAGGTGAGACAATGACAATGTCATCCAAGTAGACTGCGCAGGTTTTGTAAATGAGGCCAGCAAGCACTAAGTTCATGAGTCTCTGCAACGCCCCTGCAACTTTTCAAAGTCCAAAGGGCAGCACCCGAAACAGGAAGAGACCGCAGTGAGAGATGAAGGCAGTTTTAGGTTTAGAGTCCTCTGCTACAGCAACTTGCCAGTAGCCCCGTGCTAAAGCACGGGGCCTTGGATCAGTGGCTGCTCTGTTGACTATGACTACAGGGTGGCCCAAGGGCTTGTGAAGGGTTCTATGATGCCATCATTTAACATTTGTTGCACCTGTTCCTCAATTATTTGTTTCTTAGCAGGTGACGTGCAATAGGGTGGGAGATTAATTGGTTTTGCATCGCCAGTCTCTATGACATGTTTGGTGAGAGCAGTTAGACCAAGATGACCATCGAACATGGAGTTGAACTTGGTGAGCAGACTGAGTAAAGTGTCTTTGTGGTCCTTGGAGAGGCTTGCTTCAGACACCTTAGCTGTGATGTCTGAGCAAAGTAAATCCAATGACATCACTGTGTCAGTTGGGTGCGAGTAATCGTTCTGAAGGTCCTCTTCCTCCTCCATGAAAGGGCAGGGGATGTCGTCCACGTAGACCGTTCTTGTGGGAACGTGGATGGACACTGAAGCTCTTGTTATAAAATCCATACCCAGAATTAAAGGGGAAGTCAATTTTTGTATTATTGCAAAGCGTTGATAAAGGTTTTTGTTCATGAATCCAATCTTGAGCCAAATGACACCCTCAGGAATGCAGGTAGCATTATCTGCAAGACTAACCGCTGGACCATTCCACTCAGTTGTGTTTTTTGGGTAGGAGTCTTTGACTCTGCTCTAACAGCTGAGAGGGAAGCACTCGTGTCAAGAGTAGCCTCCACCAGTGTGGCATTAAAGTTCACTTTAGTTTTTAGGGGGGGTATTCCAGTGGACTGTTGAAAAATTGTCTTCTAAATGTCCAAGAATATGCCGGCCTTGCGGTGAAAGGGGTGAGTGAGGCTCCATTAGCAAAAGCTCAGCTTGTTTATCCAAGCAGAGCCGTGTTGTACTCACTGTGGTATCCAAGAATTAGTCGAGTCCCACTTGAACCGAGTCTGTGACGGAGGCAGGAAAAACATCCGGGCACCCACCGCTACGAGGAGACGACCCAGAAGCTCACGTAGCTCCGATCTGACTATCATCTGGTAGCCAGGGAATAAAAGTTTTGGCGCCAGTTGTAACGTGAGGCGAAGTGAAGCCAGCCGTGGAGGTATGCAGGTGGATAGCTAAAGCGCCAACCAATAATATTCCACAAAAGGCTGGTTTATTCAAAACATCAGCTGAAAACAAAGATTGTTCAACATCATGGTTTAGGGGAAGGATCCAAAAAGCTATCTCAGAGATTTCAGCTATCAGTTTCCACTGTGAGGAACATAGTGAGGAAATGGAAGACCACAGGCACAGTTCTAGTTAAGGCCTGAAGTGGCAAGCCAAGAAAAAATCCCAGATAGGCAGAGGGAAGGATGGTGAGAACAGTCATAGTCAACCCACAGAGCAGCTCAAAAGACCTATCATCCTTTTGCTGCAGATGACATCACTGTGCATCATTCAACTATTCAGCACACTTTGCACATTGAGAGGCTGTGTGGGAAAGTAATGCAGAAGAAGCCTTTTCTGCGCACACGCCACAAGCAGTCGCTTGAGGTATGCTAAAGCACATTTGGACAAGCCAGCTTCATTTTGGAATAAGGTGCTGTGGACTGATGAAACTAAAATGGAGTTATTTGGACATACGGGGTGGTATGAATGGCAGAAAAAGAACACAGCATTCCAAGACAAACACGTTCTACCCACAGTAAAATTTGGTGGCGGTTCCATCATGCTGTGCGGCTGTGCAGCAGGTGTAGGTACTGGGAATCTTGTTAAAGTTGAGGGTTGCATGGATTCAGATTCAGCAGATTCTTGAGAACAATGTTCAAGAATCAGTGACAAAGTGGAAGTTGTGCCAGGGCTGGATACTTCAACAAGACAACGACCCTAAACACTACTCAAAATCTACATTCATGCAGAGGAACGAGTACAACATTCTAGAACAGCCATCTCAGTCTTCAGACCTGAATACTATTGAAAATCTGTGGTGTGATTTAAAGCATGCGGTTCATGCTCGGAAACGATCAAACCTGACTGAACTGGACATATTTTGTAAAGAATGGTCCAAAATACCTTCAACCAGAATCCAGACTCTCATTGGAAGCTATAGGAAGTGTTTAGATGCTGTTATTTCCTCAAAGGAGGATCTACTAAATATTGATGTAATTTTTCTCTTGGGGTTCCCAAATTTATGCATCTGCCTAATTTTGTTTAAATAATTATTGCACACTTTTTGTAAATCCTATAAACTTAATTTCACTTCTGAAATATCACTGTGTTCGTCTGCTATAATATATATTTAACTGAAAATGCAGATCAGAACAACCAGTGATTTATAAAGGAAAATCATGAAAATTATCAAACTTTTGCATACCACTGTAAACATTTATGCCAGTGATTTCTCTACTATCTATCCATACAAGTTTTAAACACAACAAAATGATGTATCCTTCTCCTCAGCACAGTGCAGCTGGAGAATGCAGTGGTGCCAGCTTCACAGGGATGTGCGACATCAGCGTTATCAGGTACTGCCCATAATTTGTGTTCTTTTGTTTTTTATTTGTTTTTTGATAGTGGTTTTTTTTGTTTTTATTCTTTTTTTCATTTATGACAGATGCTCACCTCAGTAATTATTCCAACTGCTAAATCAGGGGTGTCAAACTCCAGGCCTCGGGGGCCGGTGTCCTGCAGGTTTTAGATGCGTCTCTGCTTCGACACGCCTTAGTCAAATATAAAAGTCATTAGCAGGACTCTGGAGAACTTGACTGCATACTGAGGAGGTAATTCAGCCATTTGATTCAGGTGTTTTGGATAGGTGTGTTGGATTACTAAAGTTGCAGTATTTTTTGCAGTTTTACTGAACAGTTGCAGGTTGGCTTTGGAAATTAATATTAATGCAGACATTTACTGCCTTCTTTCTCTAGGAGGATTTTTGTGACCTTTGCATTAAAGACACTTATGTACACAAATACGAGGCGTATATTATATATTCAGGGTATGTATGTCGTCTAACTGAAGATTTGTAACTCAAATATCACAATACAATAACAACATATGGTGGTAATCAGCATATTGTAGGATAATACTCAGCATTTTAATTGGTATATGTGGGCAAAATATGGGATTAGCAACTGAGCTAGCATAGATGGACTAATTCTGTCTTGGAGGATGTTCACTAAGGCCTACAGCTGAATGTACAGGCGAGTGTCCCATATTTCAAAGTATCTTTAACTGTGATGGCAGATAGTCTGGTCTGCTAATCTGTTTCAGGATGCAGAAAACAGCACAAACCTGCATAAGGTTTATAGGGCAACTGCTTCTTAAATATTCATAATAATCTATTGCTGAGCTGTTGAGCCATACAGTAGTAGTCAGCTTCTTGGACTGTTTGATCAAGGACATTTCTGCCGCTAACTATCATACCTTCTCTTTGCCCACTTAATTTTTCAGTTGCAACACTTTTAATGTTTTGTATTTTATTTTTGTTTATTATTTTTATTATTTTATCATTTTTTATCATTATTATTATTAATTATTATTATTATTATTTATTATTATTATTACTGTATTTTATTTTGTTATTCTGGCTGCAGAGCAAACACCTGATGACTAATGGGGGTCCTTAAGCAGAACTGGTGACAATACAATCACATATATTTCCCCAAGAATATGTTATTTTCCATATAATTAACCACAGACAATTGTTGTTTTTAAAATCATAACCACTGTTGCGCCATATTTTTTTTCCAGTGAAGTTCTGGCAACAGCAGCTGCCACTGTTTTAATGTAATGTTGATGTTTACAATAAAATACTGTTTTGTATGGTACAGTTGCACTGGGTTTTTCATCAGCAATGTAATTAAGTTTAATATTGTTTGTATTTGAAATTGTTTTCTATACACAGTTTTTAATTGTCAAAGTATTTTATATGGTTAAAAACCTGGCAACCGAGCTGCCATTAAACAAAACAAAAAACAAACAAAACATCGCTCACTCGATGGGTGTAACAAGCAAGCTTCACTATTTAGTTAATGTTTATCTATTAAAAATAACATTACAGCTCCAAACTTTCTTTAAAGAAAGAGGGACAAAGTTTTCATCACCTGTGTTCAGGCTTTACTGTAGCCAGTGAAGATTTTGGCAGGTAAACTGCGTAGTAAATATAATTAAAAAGGCTACTCTGCACTGCATCCCAACAGGAAGGATACGATGAGAGCGCTCGCCTTCGCATTCAAAGTGCCAGCGGGGAGACGCAGTTTAAAAACTTGATCAAATTCGTCACATTAGGGGCTGTTTATTGCAACAGCAACTGGCATGCCACCAATAAATTGACCTTGCTGTCTTTACTTTCATACCGTGAAATATTTTACTTATGAAAAGATTGATGGCAAGTGGAGAATAACCTAAAAGGGCCCGGCTGCTTATCCTGCATATGAGCTGGGAGGTTTGAGCCTTTAAAGATTTGAACTGCAGTGAGTGGAGGATGAAATGAAACCTTTAGTATTAAATTTATTATTAAATTAAGTACTTAAATATAACTGTAATTCATATAAATAGACCTTTGACCTAGTGACCTACTAAATTTGAAGAATGATGATTCACTTACAGTTCTTTGGGAGGGAGTAGCCCACGTGAGAAATAGTTTTGACAGAGCTTCCTGGATCACACGAACGAGGCGTGCCTCCTAAACAGTGTTGGAGTTTGCAAAAGGTTCAAAGCTGTTTTGTTTTTTAAAGATCCTGGTAGCCAAACTTCATTTCCTTATATGATTGACATGTAATGGCAATAAATTGATTCTGTTTCTGATTCAAAGTCTGTTCTCTGCTGCATTTGTAATGCGCACGCATGATACCATGTTACCACACAGACACTCACGCGCTCACTGTAGCAAAACATCGTTTTTTGCTTTCTTTGTAAATGCTAGTTTCTCTTATTAATATGTGTTGTAAAACGTACTTGGTCTTTATGTGGCTGTGTGGGTGCAAAAAGAGTTAGTAGGCCAATATGTAGCAACAGCGGTGTGCACGATGCGTTTCACTCACTTTGAATGTGTTGGAGAATTACAGAGTATACATAAAAATCGGGTGAGATGTGCGTGTAAATTGTATAGACGTAAATAAAAACATAATTTTTCCGCACAGAGAACAGCTTTTGTCACACCTACAGGTTAGGCATGAAGTGTGGTTTCACCAGGACAGTTTTGTCGTTTTGTCGGACAGTGGCAAGTAGGATAAACAACACTAAAAGGTTAATGCGAGTATGCAACACCGTTTTAAATCCGAACAAAGCGAACCTGCACACAGTCACTTCGTGTGCCAGTAATGTATTTATGTTCCAGCCTAATGTAGATTTTAATAGCGATGCATGTGAGTCTGCATTTTTACGATTTAATCTCATAAAATCTGGACCATGATTCTTGTCGGCAAAGCGGGAAAAGCCTACATATCTGATATTGTGTTCCTTGCGCCTTGTAATATTGTGGGCAATATTTATTCTCCGCGAACCCGGCAACACCTACATATGTGACATTGTTGTGCTTCTTTGTTTGTTTGCATTGTGTAGATAACAACCGCGGACTGAAATCAAATGAAATAAAAATAAAACGGTTTAAAAGTAGTCTATATTTCCAAAAGGAAAAGGGGGAATTATATGTTACAAAGCAGAAATGTTGCACTGTGTACAGAGATATGCGAACATGATCACCTTTAGTGGTTCGATAAAAAAAAAAACACCCGCTCTAAGTGTAAAGACTGAAATAACAAACTGTGTCCATCACAGACTAAATTTGATACAGTATATCCAGTAATCTAACCCTTCAACTTGCACAACTAAAAAGACACATGTATGAATTCAAAAAAAAAAAAAATTCTAACACTATGTTTTTTGAGATTTTCTTTCCCCTGATTTAATCAAAATTATATTCTATAAGTTGCATCATGTCGAAAAATACATTTCCAGTAAAGATGCTCCACAGGAGGAACCAGGAAGGAGAAAATTCATGTTTTATCTGAGCAAAATTCCTCTCCACAGATGACCTGACACCTTTGTTCTCTGGCTCTATAAAAATGAGCCGTGACTCTGAGCAGCTCAGACTTCCCACAGCAGCTGGAAGATCGAGGTTGATGCTCCGGGAAATTCAAATACACAAGAGAAAAAAGAATACGAATACCTTACTCTCACAGGTACATTCTCGTTATTTTGCATTACTTAAATAGATACTTATTTAAAGTTATTTGGGTTTTCTTCATACTGTAGCTATGTGCTTTGAAGAAATTACAAAATAAATAAATAAATATTTGAGATGACCAATATTTGTTTTCGTTCTGCAGAGATGAATCGCTTTCTGTGCCTGCTGGCTGTAAGCCTCTACCTGTGCTTGCAATGCCAGGTGAATGAAGGTGAGTCTTACGTCTGTCTTCTGACAGCTGTAAACATTTTTGATGCATTCATCACTGAAATGATTTTTAAAAAATCACATCATTCTACCATGTGCAATATTTATTTTTTAAATAGCTGATCAGATGTCAGAGAAATAACGTAACAGTTTGATGCTGCCTTTATTTTAATTTGTGCAAAATGCGGTAATTCTGTCAAACATTTTCATGGTTTAAGTGGAGTGATCCACTGTCCTTCGATATTAAAGTGAATCAAAGAGTAATTGAAACAAAACTTTTTCTCTTTTTTCAGCCCATTTGAGCCGGAATTACATTGAAAAAACTGTGCTGGCAGCAAAGGCCAAAGTGGACGCAGCCTATCGGTATTCAAGGCAACAGTGAGTGCACAGACCTCTTAAACCACTCTACATTTTTCCGCCCCTGAAAAGGGGACACAGAAAAAATCTATCAACGTGTTAGTCAGGATATTCTTAATGAAAGATTTTATAAAGGTGACCTCCTTATATATCGCAGGACCGTGGACCGTGTGAGGAGGGATGCACGTTATGAGGATGTCGTGCGGCTAATGAAGCAGCCCAGAGGAGTCTCCCGGATTGCTGTGCGCTCCGCTGATTACCTGGCTACTTCTTTGCAAATGATCACTGATAATCTTCAAAGGCGTCACAAGCGCTCCATCAATGCCACAGGTGCGTATCTGAAATGTTTCTTTTTCTTTTAATTTTAAATTTTCATACAACCTTAAAACAAATTTATATTCCTCTGCTGTCTTATTCAGATTTACTCTCTGAACAAGATCTGCACGCCCTTGTTCAGTTGACAGGCTGCTCTCCAAGTCAGCGCATCCCTGCTTGTGAGACGATTCAAAATTTGCACAACTTTCGCACTGCAAGCAGTGTCTGCAACAACAGGTGAGGCAATTATTTCTAACTTTACAAGTTCTAAAAGAATAATTGCGTGCACAATGAGTTTTCATTTTGAACAAGCCAAATCTCCATTTGGTACTAATTATGATGTCCATGATTTGTGGCTTGGTTGAGGACATTTGTTGCATAGTGTGTCCTTTTCAAACCATAGAATACAGTGTATTTGTTCCTCTCACCTAGGAGGAACACTCGCTGGGGGGCCTCCAACATACCTTTTCTCCGCTGGCTCCCTCCTGTGTATGAGAATGGCATTTCTACACCTAAAGGCTGGACCCCTAACCTTCCTATCAATGGTTATGCTCTTCCCCTGGTAATACACTTTAGAATAACATCCTTCATGGTCATACTACGAAATGTTCTGAAAAACATGTCCACAAATTCTCTCACAAAAGTTCTAATTTTCTACATCCTTATCCGCAGGTAAGAGACGTGTCCAACCGCATTTTGGCAACAGCTATCTCTCAAGTGCAGAATGACCCAATCTACACTTTCCTGCTGACATTCTTTGCCCAACTCACTGACCATGACCTGACCTTCACCCCTACCTCTCCGTCCATTACCACATACAGTGACGGCATCGACTGTGAAACAAGTTGTGTGCGCCAAGACCCCTGCTTCCCCATTCCAGTCAGTGCCATTGCATTACTCAGGAAAAAACACATTTACCTACAAATGCATGCAGGCTGAATACTGAGTGCCTCTTGTCATCCAAACAGATTCCCAGCAGTGACCCCCGGTTTGGCAACAATTCAAAGGAGTGCTTACCTTTCACCCGCTCAGCTCCAGCTTGTGGCTCCGGAAACGATTGCGTGAACCTCGGCGCAGCCACTGTTCGTCAGCAGATCAACACTCTCACATCCTTCATTGATGGAAGTCAGGTCTACGGTTCAGATGAAGCCAAAGCTCGCTCTCTCCGGGACTTCTCCACAGATGAGGGTCTTTTGAGAGTCAACGATCAGTTTAACGACAACGGCCGTGCGCTTCTGCCCTTCGGCACGGGGAGCCCCAATCCGTGTGCAACCCGAGTTGGCATTACCAATGATTCCACTGCCCAGGAGGTGCCCTGCTTTTACGCTGGTGAATACTTCCAAATTTACTGAAATTCACGTTTCACGTTTCAATTCTGTTCAATTGAGTCTAAGCATTGCACAGAGCCAACGGGACGTTTTTTCAAGTTTACTGTGGTTTTTAAGGTGATGACCGCTCCAGTGAGAACATTGGACTGACCACTCTGCAAACAATCCTGATGCGTGAGCACAACCGACTGGCACGCGCTTTGGCCCTCCTCAATCCACTGTGGAATGGAGAGAGACTCTACCAGGAGGCCCGCAAGATCGTGGGCACATATATACAGGTTAGAGAGGAGCTAAAATAGTGAATATCTTAATCATACATGATTAAAATGTTTCTGGAGTTTCTGAGTTTTTTTATTGTCTTTCAGGTGATTGTATTCAGAGACTACTTACACCACATTGTTGGCCCAGACGTAATTGCCAGCCAGCTGTCCACCTACCCCGGTTATAATAGCAGCGTGGATCCCACCATCGCCAGTGTGTTCTCTACAGCTGCTTACCGTTTTGCTCATATCATGATTCAGCCTTTCATTTTCCGTTTTAACGAGACGTACCAGGAGCACCCTCAGTACCCCAGCCCACTGCTGCACAAATCCTTGAACACACCATGGAGAGTCATCTTTGAAGGTAGCACCTAAACTTTCACCTTCTTAGTCCTATCATAGAAAGAATTAATGAATTTTTATAAATGAATGATATCATGTGTTTGTCAGGTGGTGTGGACCCTATCCTAAGAGGACTGATGGGTCACCCGGCTAAGCTGGGGACTCAGGAGCACTTGATGAGCGATGAGCTGAGGGACCACCTGTTTCAATTCTCCTCTAATTTGGCTATGGATCTGGGTTCACTGAACATGCAAAGAGGAAGAGACCATGGACTCCATGGTATTTATTTAATCTTTGTACATATAATAAAGGTCTACAATTCATAATGTATTCCTTAAAGGAAAATAACATGGATACCATGTTGTTATCAATCATTTTTATAAAAAAAAACTTGTATACAAGGTGCTATACAAATACATTTTGACTGATTAATAGGATTAAGTTTGCTTACTCGTCTGAGGGCTCTACTGCACATGCACAGAACATTAACTATCCTAAACTGTATTGATCCTTTTAAGGCTACAACCAGTGGCGTAGGTTCTGTGGACTGCCAGCACCACAAAATCTTAATGAGCTGGCTCAAGTGCTGAACAACACAGATCAGGCCAGGAAGCTGCTGGACCTTTATGGCACCCCTGAGAACATTGATGTGTGGCTGGGAGGTATATCAGAGCCATTTGTCCCTGGAGGAAGAATAGGACCCCTGTTTGCCTGCCTGATTTCAAATCAGTTCAAAAAGATTCGCCAGGGAGACAGGTAAGCACACAGGAAATTACACAGCCAACACTGTAGGTTCAGAGAGTTGTGTTTGCCACATTTTTGCATTCAGTCTAAACTTTAAAAAAAACTGTGCCATTTCAGATTTTGGTGGGAGAATGATGGAGTCTTCACTGAGGCTCAGAAGAGTTCACTGAGGAACGTATCACTTGCCCGTATAATCTGTGACAACACTGGTATCACTGAACTCCCTGAAAGACCTTTCCTGTTCCGGCCTCGAGGGTCTGGCTACACTCAGTGCAGTAGCATCCCCCACTTTGACCTCAGTCCGTGGAAGGAGGGGGGTAAGTTGTGGCATTTTTTCTGACCAATTAGAGTCAAGAAAATCAGTGCTAGCATTGGATTATTTGTGAACTAATGATTCCCCTTTCATTTCCTTAGCACAAGGCCCAGGACAACCAGGGCAAGGTAACTCTACTGCTTCCTGTAATTCTAGCTCATGTTAATATAAACATTTTTATAATTCTTCTCTATTTTTCCAGCACAAGGCCCACCTGGACCTCCAGGACCTCAAGGTAAATCTACCATTTCTTGTTCTATTGTCTGTACACATTTAAGTTTATAAAAAAGTATTACTATTAACTTATACTACAGTAGAAAGGTTTTTTTGAGGTAATCATGCTCATGTCTTTTTTCACCAACAGGACTACCTGGCCATGCTGGACCTCCTGGATTTTCTGGCCCCGCTGGCCCTGCTGGACCTCCTGGACCTTCTAGCAGCCAACAGAAAGCTGCTTTCTCAGTGAAACTCGGCCGCAGCTTCTCCAAAGCTGGCTCTCCGATCATTTTCCGTGAAGCAATCTACAATGGACAGAACAGCTATAACACTTGGAATGGGTTGTTTACATGTAATCAGCCTGGTGTTTATGAGTTTGACTTCAGCCTCACAATCAACAAGAATGCTGCCACTGTGGATCTGAAGAACAACGGCGCGCTGGTTCTGCACGCATACACCACAAAGCATGCTGGTTACCTGATTGCCAGTGGCAGCATTAATGTTCGGCTTAACAAGGGTGACAAGGTCTGGCTGGTTATAAACCAGAGTGGCAATATCATCAATAGCGACAGCTACTTCAACGGGCATCTGCTGTTTGAGGTGTAAGATGACACATAACAGCCTCGAAACACTGAAACAGAATCATTTTTTCCCACTTTTGTCTAATGCTCAGCTTTTAAAATGCTGCCTGTAGGTTATGATTATTAGTAGTTAGCCCCCATTAGTTAGATTACTAAGATTACAGTCATCCCACTCTAAAGCAATTAAAGGGAAATGAGCAAATGTGAATCTTGCTGAGAGAAAAGCACAATATTTAAAATGCTGCACTGCTTGACTATTTTAAAACTTGTTATTGAAGGAATATGCATAATGCACTGATACCTGTGCTGGTAAGACAATAAATGTTTTCGATGTTGTTTTGAATTAGTTAATCAAAAATTCTAAAAAGTGATTGCTTTTATTTTAGCCTTTCCTTGGTAATGAAATAAAATAAACTTAGATTTTAAAATGAATTTTGGATTCATGCTTTTGTTTATATAGAGTTTAAGTGTAAGCCTTTGAGATTCTAATAAATGAACATGAGCATTTTGACCTCTGTCTCTGAGTGAATTTTATGATGATGCAGGAGATTATAATATAAAGCAAGTTATATATATATTTTAATGTTGTTTGGTTGTTTACCTGCTGCAAAAATCACAGCTTAATGTTCCCATGCAGACCAGGAGATGACGCTGTCGTACAGGTTTTCATTGTCAGGAAATTAGGCAGAAACAACTACTTAGGGATGAATTTATGTTACTGTACTAGACATTGTACCAGTGACGTGCGGTGAGGTTTGTGACGAGTGAAGCAGTGACTCGTCTAAAGCCGGATGTTCACATGAATCCAAAATAGAAGCTTATTTTTCAATTTTAATTATGCTAATGATTAATTATGCTTTAATCAACTGCCACTGTGCATTTGCACTGTGCACAAGACCACTCACAAAGAAGAAACATGTCACACATTCATTTAAATATATTAGACAGCCTGTGGAACATTAGCATGTGTAACGTGTTTTGGCGATATATAGAGTGACAGCAATGGGCATGCGCTAACCGCCTTCTTCATTTATTGTGACACAGCGCCCCCAAAGGTGAGCCACAGCACTGCACTGGCTTGCCCCGCATTTCTTCCATGTGTTTGAACAGGCGATGCGTAAATTCCGCGATTTTGACCATTAACGTGTTGAAATAATTTCAATAAATTTTTATAAAACAAATTTGTAAATTTTTTATAAAAAAGCTTTATAGAACATGTGGTCAAATGTATATTGTGTTATCATGGTTTGTTTTTTACTTGCCATGATGACAGAGGAGGCACTGCCTCACCTGCATGTCACTGCATTATACATATTGCTGGTTTTCAATTTAAAAAGTATTTCTTTAAAGGGGACACATAATGCAAAATTCACTTTTTTAGCCCTTAAATAAATTTTTTTGTGTATTTTGAGTGTCTTGGAGTGCAGAAAACTTATATTTATTCTCTCCCTGTGCTGCATAGATATCTTTATATTCTTTTGGGGTCATATTTTTCAGTCTGGTCACGTTTCTCTGTTCCCTATTACATCTTCCTGTCTATTACATCACAGTATTTGCTGTGGAACTGCTAAACAAGATCATGGACTTCTGGCTAACCAATTTTGTGAATCCGCCATTTTTTTCTCACAGCAATTTTTTGGTCCAATTTCAGTTATGCTGAAGTTGCAAGTAGACAAGTCAAAATGTTCGCCTTTTGGAGCTGATGGAGCTGCAGCCCTGACATCGTCATAGAAAAATGCCATAATGTAACCTGAAGTGCACCTCCCGAGAAACACCCTTCCTTTCCTGCATTTCTGGCTACTTCCTCCAAGTTTGTACAAAGAAGAAAAAAAAAATAGCGGGACAAACGTTTGTGCCTTACAAAACCTCAGAGGGTACTTCAACGACTCATGATAATCGGGCACAGGTGATCCAGGTTTCCAACTTAGCCGTGATCTTATCTTTCAGTTTAGCTGCTCTGGCAGTCAATGTACCAGTTGTTCTTGGGGCTTTCTACCCAATCTCGGAGTGTGGGGATGATGATATCTCCCTGCTGACCTAACGTCCTAGCTCCCCTTTGCTGTAGCATTTGTCTTGTACTTCGTCAATATCTAGCTGTGATAGCAGTTGTTTCCTGTGGATGTTGGAACATTGAGCTACTAGTTGTTTCAATGTCAGTCTGAATGTTTGGGAGAGAAGGTAGTCATAACTAAGGGGATTGCAATACCAGAAGGCAACGTTGCAGACATTGAGGATAGCTACAGATACTTTGGAATCCCAAAGGCAAATGAAGAGTCTGTGTTAACAGAGAGGAAATGTGCAGGGATTGGGGGGGCATGAATGCACAGACTTCATCGATGATAATTATAGAGGAATAAACATACATTAGCCTTCAGCTTTTTTTCCCCAGACTTGAACTGGCTCCCAAGAGAGGACCCACCAGTGTGTGTCACAAGCCAAACACAATACATCTCACTGGCTCTTACCAGCTTCCATTATACATACCTGTCAAGTTTTGCATTTAAAAATATGGGAAATTTTCTGCTGAAAATATAAATCATTACATGACGTATTTGCCTAATTTGCATAACTGGTCATTTGCAATCGAGGCTGTAGGAGAGATGAATAACATCTTTGGAGACAAAAACACCCTAAATATGTTTAGAACTAAAAATAAACTTTATGAAATAACTTAATAACTTTAATCTTTGCCTAGACCTACATTATATAGATCAATTTTGTCCCGTATTATTTAATGTTAGAATATCAAAGTAACAAAAACACTGTGGGGTGCGACCGCTGGTCAAATTCAATCCTCTTCCTTTATCTGGGCCACTGTTGCCAAACTTGTGTAAGAAAACGTGCTGTCGGCTGTCTCAAAGGTTGACAAAGGCCAAACCGAGACCCCGCTACGGGGGTCTGAAAAGCCACTAAGTTGGCAACACTGAGCCCAACCAAAACAAGGTCCAGTTGTTTTTTCTCAGTCTGTGTCAGTTCTTTGTCATGTTGTCAGCTATGTTACCCACTCTGCTCCTTAGTTTATGTTTAGTGCTTGCACCCATCCAGCTCTAGTTTATTTGTGTTCAGTATCTCTTGTTGTTCCCTAAACATTGCTAAGTTCACTCCTGCCCTAAAGTCCTGAATACTGGGTCGTGCCTTGGCTGACACACAGGTTTAGGTCTGTTAGTGTTTTCATTTATACTTAGATTTACTTTGTGAACTTTGTATTGCTTTGGACTATCAAATAAAGTCTTGCTTTATGTTGGCATTTCTGCCTTCTGCAAACAGCAAAAAGAAACTGCACTACACTGTGTAGTGCAGTGATGTTTCTCCCTCAGCATGTCACTACACACATTACACTACACTGCAGTGTAATGACATGGCAGTATGGGTGGCATGTTATCAGTTGACATTTCTGAAGTAGATCAAGTTAAAACTACTTTAGATACATTAAAAAAACTCATGAAACAAATAAAAAAATATAATATGTTATAGAGCGAGTGTATGAGGCATAACCCGTCTCAAATGATGCTACTGAATGACATCAATAAAATATGAGTAACAACATCTCAGACCCATGTTATGAGTAGCAATCACTTTCTGAGAGCCCGGAAATTAAATATTTTTAGTTGTAACATCCCTTTCCAGTAATTTCTGCTGAATAGAGCGAATGTATGAGGCATAACCCGTCTCAAATGATGCTACTGAATGACATCAATAAAATATGAGTAACAACATCTCAGACCCATGTTATGAGTAGCAATCACTTTCTGACAGCCCGGAAATTAAATATTTTTAGTTGTAACATCCCTTTCCAGTAATTTCTGCTGAATAGAGTGAGTGTACGAGGCATAACCTGGCTTTTTTTTTTTTTTTTTTTTTTTTTTTTTTTTTTTTTATAGCCAAAAAAAAAAAAAAGAAAATAAAACAAAATAAAAAAAAAAAAACAAAAAACAAAAAAAAACAAAAAAATAAAATATTTA
>VUQJ01029818.1:0-14305 GCA_015108635.1 Andinoacara biseriatus
AGAACATTATTTTTTTATATTGCCAAAGTTTTTTATAGCACCGAAAAATAATAAAATTCTTCAGAGAGAAATTTAACCCATTTCTAGACCTTTTAAAGCTATAAAAGTGAAGATGAGTGATTTTTTTGTCAAATTTTTGGTATTTTACCAGTTGTTTTTTTGCTTGTGTATTAATTTTCCACAAATGTCTGTTTAGATGGTTTATGGCAAGAGCAGGGAGACTGTGGTTATGCTCGCCCACCTTGCCATCAGTGATAATGGCGAGAAGGAAGATGATCATGTGGCCGACACTGACATTGTCCCTTCCACCTAAAACCAAGAAATTCCAGGCCCAAGTGACATGGGAGCAGGAATGGTGTAATGTTCTAAAAAAAACATGCTCCTTTCACCATATATTTGATTTTCTTGTATTTTTTTATATATACATTTCTTGGAATTTTTTTTTACCTCAGACGGGCAGGGAACCAAATTTGGTAACTTCGTCAACCTTGATTTTCTATATGAAAATGAAACATTTTGAAAAATGTCACAACAGTAATTATGTTTGTTATGTCGCCCAGTAACACTGTATGGTTGAAACTCTGAACTTCAAAGTATTTCAGTGAGAGCTCTGTAAAGGATTAATTAGTAATCACTGGAGGAGAAACTGAACTATTGGACTGTAGAGGTCATGAAGGCCAGTTGGTGATGAACGATGACTGTAAAGGTGGATCCAGCTGGTTTATATCGAAAATAGAATCCACTCACATCCAGATCTCGAAGATTCATTTTTATACCTTCAATTCTAAGAAAAGTCAGAAGATATTTTAATGAAAAATACAAACTCTTCTCTTGATGTGCAAACTTACATGGATGAAAGGTTTTTCATGATTCTGATACATTCCAAGAAGCATTTAAACTGTGCAGAAAGATGAAGAACCTTTCAGAAAGATGTAGCTAAATGTTGCTGTAATATTCAAACCCAATGAGAGCGCCGGTGTAGTCGTGATCTTTACTGAGGTTCAACTCTGACAGGAAGTGCCTGTTGTTTTCTTTGAGAAGATGTTTTTGACCACCTCACTTTGTTTTTATATCAGAGTTCTTCTAACATCCGTACTAAAGACTCAGTCTGTTCTCAGGGCTGAAATAGCATCAAGCCCACCAGGCTTCATTTTACTTCTTTGGCCTTCACAGTAAGCAGCTGCCACCCTGATGGTGACCTGGTTATTTTAGCCCTGGATAAACTTCAGTATCCTGAAAGGTTACCACTCAGATCTGAAGCTCACAGCCAGCAGCATTTCTCTTGATTATTTGGGTCATATACTTTCTAGAATCCTCTCATCTTGGAAAACAGAAGCTGAAGAAGAGTTGTGTGCAGGTGGAGTTTCTCTCTCATATTACTGATCTTTTTAAAACTGGGTTAGAAATCATGTTGCATAAAGATGAGCTTCAACCCAGCAAACATCAAAAATGCAAGTACATGTTAGTACATCTGGTGAAATGATGAGACCTTGATGCTTGATTTCATCAATGAAAGCTGATTTTTCATTCACTGTGTGAAGAATCAGCAATTTTAGGACTTGTTAAACATTAAAATGTTCACTTTAAGAGACACGGTGAATTTAGCATTCAAGTTATCATCTAAACTCGCATGTTGATGAGGACAAAATGTGCGAATAACTCTGTGGGGTTGGTTCAGTTACTGTAATCCCCACACTCCAGAGTCAGGTTGCAGGAGTGTCAGTGAGGTCACACGGAAACGGAAACCTCACATCATCTTACGTCTTGTGGGATGGAAGCAGAAATGGGAAAGATTTCTATGTTTACATTTTGTAAATGTTCACATCAACTCGGGATGGTTTTATTATGAGAACCGGTGTCACCGTTTTTTAACTGTGCAGCTCCCCTGTCAGAGGAACACTGATGTTTGTTACATGTGCTGATCCTGAACACACTCACTGAAGCCTGGAAAACAGGAACTAAATGAAAGGCACGACAACTGTTGAGTTTCCTCTTGTGACCCTGTCATATCCTCCAAAATCCACAAAGCCATCATGGCATTCATAGATGCCTCTTTTTCACGGCACTAATGAGACAAATGAAAGCGTGTTGAGCTTTCAGAGCTGCTGTACTGTAAGTGACTGTGCCAGCTGAGTGCTGACAAACCAGGTTATTCTGAGTCTGAAGCTGCAGCATGTCCTAATATAGCGGTCTGCTCCCTCCCTCTCTGTGGTTCAGCTAACGGTAGCTGCTAACAGGTGACTGACGGAGGAGATCTTCCTAATGGAAGCAAAAGCTGGTGTCACTGATGTCAGGGGTCAGTTGGGCTCATGACCTTTGTTCTGCCATATTTGGCCGCTCCTTCCTGCTTTTTGAGAAGCCTTGAGGTACCTCAGCTCAGGTGCAGGAAAGATGACTTCAGAAAGTTGTGAATGGCCTCTGCTGTGAGTTCAACATTAAATATTCCCCTTTGAAGCCTCACAGTTGGGTCTGTGCACAGGTGAACATGAAGAGAGCAGGTTCATGAGAGCGATTTAGAGGCTGATTTTTGACCTTTTAGCTTGTTAGCAGATTCCTGCTGTGGCACACACTCGTGAGTGTAATTCATCCTGTCACAGCTCTGGAAACATCAACCTCTCTGTCAGGTGTCACATCATACCTGTGGTGCATCAAAGATCATGATGCTACAGTCAGCATGCACAGGGACAGGATGGGATTATTCAGATCACACGTGTGCGCAGATTAACGCGAGGCTGTCAGAGATGAATGATTGTTTACAGACTTCAATTAAAATATTTAAAAACAAACATTTTTAAAATGACAGCCACCCCGACATATGATCAGAGTGAAGAAGCATTTTTTTTAGTTTTTGTGTTTGTTTGAATCATCAGTAATCAGATGGGATTCCATGTTTTATGGATAATGGTGCTAATTAGCTACATTTTTGCAGTCTTTATTCATTGAGCACCTCCATTTTTAAGTAATTCGACCCCCATACATTTATGAATTCCATCATCTTGGCCCAAACTACAAACTTCCAGGGTTTAGGCAGCAGAGAGCACACTTGCTGCTGGTGCTTGCTTGTGGAATCAGGCTGCAGGTATACTGGGCAGCTCCCAGTATGAATGAGAGGGACTGTCTGAGTTTCCTGAGTCCTGAGTTCAGGTCAGGGCTGAGCTTTGCTGGGGGAGTTATGTCTGCAGGGATCTGGGTCCATTTGTAGCTCCACTTTTATGAGTAACCTGATCTCAGAGTTACAGACAGATGCACGCCATGACGCAGCCCGGAGTGGAAAGCGATCCGGCTTTGCTCGGCGCTGCGCGCTGATATGTTTAGCTTCTTGCAGCTGAGCGCTGAGCTGCAGAAACAGGTGCTGCAGTTTATTTATGGATGCAGGATCAAGGCCTGCACACTAACAGCAGAAGTCTGCATGACACACTTTAGCCAAAGACTGATTTAAATCTGACATCACTGTTAAAATTTGTCCATCAGGACAAAAAGCAGAACTTTTATTGTCTAAATCATGTACCACCAGATCAGGTTGTTTTCCATCCTCAGACTTGTTCTGTGCTCTCTCTCTCTCAGGGAGACCAGGAGGTGAAATCTATGTCACCCGGCAATGAGCCAGAAGAACCCAGCAGCAGTGGTGCCCGGGCCAGAGACGAGGTGGAACCCGACAAGTTCGAGCTCCCTCCAGAGTCGGACGAGGAGTACATGGTGGTGGAGGAGGCAGACTCCTCTGCTGCCGGCCGCATAAAGAAGACGGGGCTGACGCGCATCGAGAGCTTCAAAGCCACCTTCTCCAAGGAGAACATGAGCAAGACCCGCGAGAACCTGGGCACCAAGGTGAACAAACTCGGTGAGCGCATCGTCACAGCCGAGAGGCGCGAGAAGATCCGCCAGTCTGGTGAGAGGCTGAAGCAGTCAGGTGAGAGGCTGAAGGAGACCATCACCAAGAATGTCCCAGCCAAGCTCAACCTGAAGAAGGAGAGGACTGTGGCAGAGGGCCAGGAAGGAGCTGAGGGTGTCACAGAAGGAGCTGTACCCGTCCCTCCTCCCAAGGGCCGCAAGAGCAGCCCACACGCTGCCAGGGCGGCTGAAGACGAGGACAAAGCGGAGGGATCTGAGGTGCCGATGTACGACATGAAGCAGCTATCGTAAACCGCTCGGCACCGATGAGATCTGCGCCCTTTCTTTGGACTTCTGAGACCACACAGAGTGAGAGGAAGCTTTTTGGGTAGCTGCACAAAAAATTAATGAATGAATTAAAAAGGTTTTTTTTGTCGAACAGTTGAAGGAAGCGAGCAGAGAACAGGCACAGATCCAAAATCCTGACAGCATGTGTGGTTCTGAACATTTACCATCAAATCCTGAATAAATCCAATTTTTTTTGTCTCATGTTCAATAAACCGTGACCTGGGAAACAAATGAACAGACTTCAGAAGCTCTACACAAACTTTTTTTGCTCTTCGCTCATTTGCATGTTGATGAGACTGAGTTGTGCGATGATGAAGCTGTAATGGGTTTATGGGATGTTTGGCTCTGGAGGAGATTGGAAAAAGGGGAGTTTTACACTCGGTGCAGGTGAAATGATGACAGGTTTTGAGCTCTGGTGTCACTGGAATAAAGTGGAGGGAACAATCAGGACAATAGAGGTCTGGAGAGTCCCAACGTTTAAAAGCATCAGTTATAAAAATGCAAAGAGTGCAGGGATGATGCTGAGAGATCAAACTGTGTGGATAAGTGTTGAGCTTGCAGTGCAAACTGAAAGGAATACAAACGTCAGAGCTTCATGTTCAGCCTCTGACGTGCATCACTCAGACCCACAGGAAGTGTGACACTGATCTAAAACAACATGGAAACCATCTTTTCTCCTTCAACCAGTGCCGTCACACGACGAGATGTGGAAAAAATGTCGTCTAGGTTTATTAACATGGATTCATACATATAAAAATTACTGTATAAAGTTTGAGTTGTTGTGTTTTAGCATTGATGCAGTGGCAGGTGTAAATGTTCCACACCTGTGGAAACCTTCTCAAACATAAGTCAGCGATTCAGCGTTGAGTTTAGCGCGGCCTGCAGCCGACTCACAGCCTGCTCCAGAAGGTGAAGGTGGTTTTTAAAGGAATCTCAGGCCCCATCGTCACTCCTGTGATCTTTGCTCTCAGTATTTTTGTTCTTTAACATTATTCTATAAACGATTCTTCACAAAGCAGCACAATCTGTCTTTACGGCACCTTTTAATGAAGCTGCCGGCTGAGAGTCTGCGAGGCGTCGCTCTGATGGCCTCCTGCTCCAGTGGGTGTGAAGAGCAGCAAGTTTCTGAGAACCCAGTTTACAAGTTTCCATGTAGCACATTTACAATCAAATAAATATGACAATTGTGATTTCCTGTTTAAACACACATTTCTATTTGGCGCCTGACCTTCGAGTGTTACTGGATTTATTGACGATGTTCCTATTTTCAGTCTTATATTTTGTTTAATTTGACAGAAAAGCTGGAAACTTGCAAAGAAATATTTGCCGACTTTCATCAGGCAAACACACTGATGAGATGCGCAAAGGGTTTCACAGTGTGGTCCAATAACGAGCTTGGTGTTGAACACATTGTGGCCTGTGCCACCTCAGCAGGAACACAGCATCAGGCTAAACTTAACGCTGTTCTCTCGTGAGGTTGATGATTTAGAGCAACAGTTGCTGGTGTTCATCCCGGAGGAAAACCTGGCAACTCCGACCTTCACTCTGCCAGCGTCTCTGCAGGGTTTCTTTGTTTTGTTGGTGAGTGCGTGCATGTAGTGTAGTCACAGCTGCTTGTGTTTGTCATGCTGAAAAAATAAAAGTCGTCTCATTTCTGTAGCCAAAGTGACGTCTGCTCTTCATTACAAAGCGTGAACTCCCACAAACTGACAGTGGACAGACACACACAGGCACGAATGACTTCAGAGCTTAATCACAGCTTTGTACTTAAACTGCTAAAGAAAAGAAAAGCATGTCAATGTAATCAGAGTACATTTATCACTCTTTTTGTGCCCACTCAGATTTTGCTGATGCCTGTTTTGTGTATTTATTTTCTTTTTAACCCTTTGCAGGACGGGTGGGGACGGCCTCTGTCTCATTTCTGCTTTTCAGTTTGAGGTTTGAAACTTCTTCTAAAGGTGCAGCTGAAACTGAAACGTGTCATCAGACTGTCGGACACAATCAAACTTTATTGATCCACTGCAGAAAGTTGCTTTGTTACAGCAGCAGCAATTAACACTAATATAAGGACACAATATAGATAGTATATAAATACTATATACAGCTGTGCATTCTGGTTAGTGGTTAAGGTTGCTGCTGGACTTCCTGCTGCGTCCTGGTCTGCACTGAGGTGGTGTCAGTCTGTGGCTGGTGGTGCAGTGGGTGGGAGCTGCTGTTCACTTTCTTTATCACCCTCACCTCAGCCCCCTGCTGAACAGAGTCCAGTTCAGCCCCGATTGTGGAGCTCGCCCTCTTTATGAGCCGTTCCTGTCTCTAGAGCGAGCCCCCTGCCCCCACACCAAAGAACAGTGCACTCGCCACCACAGCCTGGTAGAAGGTAAGCAGGAGAGGTCTGCAGATTTTAACCTTCTCAGGAAGAACAACCTGCTTTGCCCCTTCTTGTACTCTGCCTCAGTGTGGCTGCACCTGCAGCTGGACACAACCTCCACCTCCGAGCCCTGAATGTGACTGGAGCTGGTGTGGGTCTCTTCCTCCTAAAGTCAGTCACAAGCTCCCTGGTTTTACTGATAGTTTTAAAATAAACGGCTTTTTGTCAGCACACAGTTAAAAAACTCTTTAATTTCCCATTTTATCACTTTATTTCATTTTGCAGAGAAGAAGGATGCATCCTCCCCAAGATTTATAACATTTTGCATTTTCTCCCACAATAGAACACAAAACAGAGGAATTTTATTTTGAAACACTCAGCGAATGACGGGAGGATCTTTTCGATTAAAAATAAATTCAGATATTGAATCTGTAATGGCCCATGCAGTCACACGCACAGGCACAAAGGCTGTGGCAGTCAGCAGCCTCTAAATGAATCTAAATATAGTTCTAATATGTTTGCAAAGCACCAGCTCACAACAGTGAACACCTGCTTTACTTTCTAAGATTTTCATTGGACTAAAGATCTCAAAACATGTTTGGAGATATGCAAAAAAAAGGATAATTACACACACACACACACACATACACATACATACATATATATATATAGATATATATATAACCAAAAACCTCTCAACAGCAGGTGTGTTTGGAACAAACCAACATCTGGAGGAATGCTGCTGTATATTTGGGTCATGTGATCTCCTGATTAACAGTTCCGTGTCCCGGAAATATTCCCATTCCTGCCTCTGATGACATCAGCTGATTATGTAAGTGACACCTGAGTGACTAAACCTGGCTCCTCCCACAGCCGCGAGTGTCTGTTAACGTGTGTGGAACAGTGAAGCTCAGCAGGTCACTTGCAGTCGCAGAGCAGCGCGGCGCCGCGCAGCGTCCAGTGCTCGGGCGGCTGCACGCTCCTCAGCTGCAGAGAGAAGATGAAGTTGAGGTCGGTGCGCCGCGGCTTCTTGTAGACGGGACACGAGTACAGGCCGAGCGCGCCGCCGCCGCCGCCGGGAGCGCGCTTACTGTCGCTGGCTGAGCTGACGGCGTAGACGTGGACCACAGGGAGGGGCGAGAAGAGGACCTGAGACCACAGAGACACTTTATTATTACTCAGTAAATGATTTGATTTTTCTCGTCTTCATTTGTTCTTTATGTTTTGTATATATTTATTCTGTAGATTGTTTAAAGTTTTATTTTTGTAATTCTATGTGTAATTTTATGTGTTTTTATGGTAGTTTACAAGAGAAAAAGCATCAGTCAAAACTTCTGACACAATGTTGTGCAAAAGTCTTGAGCCACCCCTCGTTTCTTTTGCAGGAAAATGGGAAAAATGTGCAGCGATTTATTGAAACATGGTAAATGAACTGGTTCTAATGCACTTTTCTGCTCTATGTTGAGCACTCAAAGCACTTTACACAACATGCCTCATTCACACACATTCATACAAGCTATCCAGGGATGCTTTTGCTGCCCTGGCAGTTTGTTTGGGATCATTGTCATGCTGAAAACTGCCAATGAGAAGCTTTACAGATGGTGCTGCATGGTGGGTCGAAATCTGATGTTTTTTTTCTTTGTCCATAATTCCATCAATTATGACAAGATCTCCAACACCACTGATTGAAACCACGACAGAGCCTCCAGTGTGTTTCACAGGTGGTGTACATACTGATGATCATTGGAGCCAATAACTTTTAAACCTCCATCAGACCTGCTGCCTCCAATTTTCAGTCTGGTTCTTATGTGGCGGAGCTCAGCCTTGACCTGAGCCCTTATTTGATTTTTTATTAAAGGGTTATGTTACTTGAAATTACATCAAAAAATAAAAATAAAAAAAGACTAACTTTGGGTGGAGCCTCAGTGAGTTTTGCACCGCGGCGGTCCCATCCCGCCCCATCCAGAAAGAGGCCATAGATGTAGACTCCACCCACATCCTCAGGGGGTGGAGCTGTGACATCCTCCTTCATCATCCTGGTGACATCATTGCTAAGGACGACCGTGTCCAAGGCCCAGCCCCTGGAGAGGTTGGAGCGTGTCGTCTCCTGACGCATGGCGGTCAGAAAACCCTTCAAGAGGTGAAAAAAAATGTTTGTACAGAAAAGTGAAGAACTCCAAAACTCAAGATTTCTGCAGCGCTGAACCAACCTGTGGGTTGAAGAAGCCGGTGAGCCAGAACTGGTTCGGTCGGCCGGTGCTGATCCACGCGCTGAGCTGCTGGTTCCTCTCCAGCAGCTCGCTGAACCAGAAGCCGAGCGTGGCCGACGGCCAGCTGAGCCTCAGCCACAGGCGCGGGATCCGGGCGTCGAACATGCAGTCGAGGGCGTCGCGCAGGTCCTCCGACATGATGATGGTGCCTGCAGCGATGGAAGCAGAGCCCATGTAAAATTAACCCTCGGTGAAAAGGTGTGTGTGTGTGTGTGTGTGTGTGTGAGAGGCTGACCATCAATGGCCAGTCTGAGGTCAGTGAGCGTGCTCCGTACGCTGCTGATGACACGCTGCATTCGGTCCACCTCCTGTCGAAGGAAGATGTTAATTGGCTGAAGAGGACCCAGCTTCTGAAGTTGACCTTTGACCTTTAAAACACACACACAGACTCATATTTGTCAATAGGAACCCGTGAACTGTGTTTCTATTTCAGGAACGCTGGTCTGAAGTCACCTGAAAGCACAAAGATAGTCAAACCCTGAAATCTATTTGCTCATTTTGAATTTGCTGTTGTAGTTTATAGCCAGATGTTTTTCTGTAGGGTTCCAGCAGCTTTGTCTTATTTCCAGTTTCCCAAAGCTCCAGATGGTTTTGGGTGGTGACAGGTGTGGTTTACTCTTCCTGTGGAGCCACCCTGCTGAAATACAACCACACTGACCAACTTTCAAAGGTTGATATTATGAACAGATTTTGGAGCTATTCCTGAATTATTGAACTGCCCACACAGCCTTTCTCAGGTCCTCTCTTCATACTTTGCCTGTCAGACTGCTTGGAAATGTGCTGCTGACAGCACCGAGCAAACACCTCATGTGGAACGTAGTCAGGTGGCAGCTTTTCCAGCATCTCATTAGCTAGTCTCTGCACGCTGGCCTCCCTCGTCTCCCCGGCTCCGCCCCCGCTGTCCTTCGGTTGGATGTTGATAATTGTGTTGAGCGTCTCATTGGCCAAGTTGGTCTGGTAGGTGATGTCAGCGTTGGGGTGCAGCCCGAACACCTGCAAACAGGAGGACAGAGGCTGTAACCTCTGAGCAGTGCAGCTGTTTCCTCTCTCTGACAGTGCTCTGACCTCAGGTGAGTCGACCAGCGGCAGGGCCTCGATGTGCTGCAGGACCTCCTGGACTGTCTTGGCCTTGGCAGGAATGCTGTAGCCCTTATAGAAGCGGAACGTTTCACTGAAGGTGTTCTCGCTGAACCAGACACACGTGAAGGTGTTGAGGAGGCGTTTGTCCAGGTCATCTGTCACCCGGCCACCATACTGGACCTCACCTGGAGCGCAGACATGGAGGAAAAGTTAGGAGGAGGCTTTCTGATGACATCTGGAGAACTTCTTTTAAAGAGGTCTGACCCAGCATGTAGCGCAGGCAGCTCCAGTTCACTCCTCTCTTCATGTCCAGGCTGTCCAGGTGGTTCTGCACAAACTGCATGCTGGAGGTGAAATCTGCCTGGTTGAACTCGTAGGGGATGTTCCAGCCGAGTGGGCCGAACTTACGGCGCTCCTGACGACATGACAGGATAAAGGAGAAGAAGAAAGAAGTCACACAGTCCTCAGAAGGATTTCTTTGAGAATCATTTTACAGGAGCTGCTTTAAATAAAGGTGGATTTATGATTTGATCACGTGGGTGTAGACAGACACCTGCACGGTGGTGTGGAGGAAGGCCACAGCATACAGCAGAGGCTTCCACTGAGGCAGGTTGCTGATCTCCAGCAGGTCCTGAGTGACACCAGTAAAAGTCCTCTTCAGACCCGCTTTCATCCCTGATGGCGACAGACGAGTGGGAATGTGAAAGACAACAAAGGACCAGCAAAAAACACATAATAAAAAAAACATAATTTAATGATGATTAAACAAGCCGACCAAAAATGACTCCAAAGTTTCAGATCTGGATTCATTAAACGAGCAGAGGAGCCTCCTACCGAGAGGGGGTTCGTTGGTGAACTTGATGGAGGACTGAAGGAACGTGATGGGGAACCTGTTCACAAACATATTTTACTTTTAACTGACACATTCTCTTCCAGACTTGGTTCAACCATTAAAAAAAAAGTTTGCTGGGCTCTGGTGTAATGAACACTGTGGCCTCCAGATGGCGCCATCAGGGCAGCAAGCTCGGGTTACCTGGGGTGCACGTCGGTCGTCAGCCACACTCGGAAATCTTTGCTCACGCTCTCCAGCGCCGCCGCTGTGACCGTCTCCAGCAGCTCGTCCAGGAAGTCCAGACCCAGGTGGCAGTTCTGGAGGAGGAGCCAGCCGCCATCCTGCATGCTGTTGGCCAATAGCCTGCGAGCGTGAACCTCTTGGCCCTGACCCATGGAGATGGGATGGCATGGCGCCCCCTGCAGGCACAGAACAAGACTCTGGATGGAGGTTTGTGAAGTATATCTTAGGCTACACCTTATGACTCGTGATCAGTGATTATGTTTAGTTAAAAATAATAAATATGTTCCTCAGAGAATCTGAACTCATCTGAACTATTCAGGTTTAAATTGAAAAAATTAATTTAATCATTCTTATTGCAGTTTTTATGATATGTAACAAGTACAAAGCAACAAAATGAGTGTTTAAGCAGTGATAAATAGGAGCGATGCTACAGTGTGTATGAAGGTTATATGATGTACCTGCATGAATGTATGTACAGTTGCAGATTATGAGTGATAACATTGTGTGATGCACTGCAGTTTTTGGCCTTGATCATATCCACTTGTCTCTCTGTCATTGATCTTTTTCCTAATCAATATTTCATTGTTAACATCCCTCCACCCATCTCGCTCATCCATGCTTCACCTTGCTCTTGGCCAATCTCTCGATGTTCTCAGTCGGGTCAGAGCCCATCGACAGCAGGCACACCATCGGCGTTTGGTTGTCGCTCTCTGCCAACATGGCGTCCAAGTCCAGGACCAACCCTTCGGCGTACTGTTGGCCCAGAGACTCTGCGATGTAGCGCCGTGCCTGTAACCATTATCAGCCATTAGCCTTCTGCTGTTACAGCCTGCTCTGTTACAGGACTGTTCAGCAGTCGCACCTGAGCAATGGTCCGGTCTGGGCACCAGCTCCGGATGAGCAGAAGCTTCCGGAAGGTGTTGAGCTTCTCCTCGTACCCATCAGGAAGCGGAGCGTCTTCTGGTGCTGGACGGTCAAACCACGACTTCCAGGCCCGCTCATTCTGGTTCACCTGGTTCAGGATCTGGAAGAATGGAGGCAGACTGGACAGCTGAACCAGGTTCAGCCAGGTCTGGTCCAGGATCCAGCGCCGGGGTTTTGGTTCTACAGAGTTCAGGTCCAGAGAGGCACCACCTACACAGAGAGAAAAACAACCTTCGTTCCCAAATGACTTTGGAGACGATGGGAAAAGGAAGAAGGAGGAGGACGGAGGAGGACGTGACCTTTGATGAACGTGAGGACCTCAGAGTGTGAGATGTTTTGGGCCTGCAGGTCGATCTTCAGAGCTAACAGCAGCGTGAAGAGCAGCTTGTGTTCCTCGTACAAACCTCTGGCTGTGTAACGGTACACCTGAGGGACAGACAAACATCCTCAACATCAAATCAAGACGACGTGAAAGGGAAGAGTGGACTCAGAGTCACATTTGTCCAACACCAAACGCAGCCAGAAACATGGCAGCAAACAAGTGAAGTTGAGATCTTATTGATGGATGACGTGAGGGTGCTGGAGAAGAGCACCTGGTAGGTGAGGAAGCTGATGATGTTGCTGATGCGTTTGGAGGTGACCTGCGACCGGGCTGAGTTCTGCATGGACGAATCAAAAAGCCCGAGGAACTGCCGCAGCGATGTTTGGTACATGACATTGACCAGCGACATCTCCACAATCAGGAAGTAGAGGATACTCCCCCTGGTGGCCACTGGCCGGTACTCCTCCCTGGCCTGGTTAATCTTCACCTCCGTCTCTGCAGCAACTGTCAGTTTCTCACTTACCTGGAAGACAAAATAGAAGCGTCCTTTTTTAGCTCCTCTCCCTTTAAGGCCATTTAAGGCACATTTATTCTGATTGAAACATTTTGTGGAAAAAGCTGTTAGTGACTATCAAAAACCAGCTGACCCCCAACAAACAAGCATCTGAGTAAAAAGAGAGCAAATAACATCACGAGCTCTTTAAAACTGTATTAAAGGTGCGGAAATTCAGGCTGATGTGTGGAAGTCTGAAGCCTATTTTTACATAAGTTTTCCTCATCAATTGGAACATTAACATTAATAACTGACACTGTAACTCTACAAATGTCTGAAAATAAGGGAAAACAGAAGAGTTCTCAGTTGAACAGCAGGCAGACCTCCTGAGCGGTGATCTTGGTGACCCTCAGCACCTCGATCAGAGACTCGTCCTCCACCAGAGAGCCCTGAGTGCTGGTGAGCCTGAAGAGCAGGCTGTCCTCCAGCTCCTGCATCTTCCTCTTGTTGGACGTCACCTCCTCCAGGAGCTTCACTCGCTCTGCCTCCAGCTCCTGCATCAGCACAGAGGAATCATTTTAAAATAATTGCAGGAGAATTTTCATAAACAGGTAGATGTCATGAATCCACCTGCAGAAAGGCACAGAGAGGTTAAACTTTATCTTTGTTCACGGCCTGTTTGCTGTCCACTGAGAGGCCAACAAAACAGAATGAATCGCATGCTCAGAGCTAAATATGAAGCACACATTAGAGTAACGCAGGTTAAAATAATCTGGGTGCTGTAGGAGTTATTGGCTGGAGGTGTAGCAACCTGCTTCTCCAGCAGGATGACTCGTCCCAGCAGCTGGTCCTCCAGGCCTCGCTGAGTGACCGTGAAGTCCACCACGGCCGTCCTGGCGCTGACCTCAGGGCTGTAAGCTGGGTTGGCCATCTTGGTGGTGATGTAGAGCGTGAAGCCCTTCATTACATCCACCTCCTTGTCTCCAACCTTCACCTGTAAAAAAAGGAGAAGTAGCACCTATTACTCACCTGTTAACCTGTGAGTATTAATAAATCTCACTGATGTGTTCTTGTTTATTCTCCTGTCCAGATCAGCTGTTTTACCTTGTAAGTGGATCCAGACTTGATGTAGTTTTTGTCCAGTATGTTGTCCAGGATGGGGTCCAGTTCCTCACCAACGTCCTCCAGCAGCAGGGGGCGACCAAGAGACAGGCTGTCCTCCAGGTGGGAACGGAAATATTTGTGGTTCAAAGACGTCACCTGAGCCAGAAGAAGATCACAAAGCACTCAGACTGAGACCGTGTGAAGATTTATGACTCGTGTAGTAAGAAACCTCACCTGCAGCTGCTGGTCTCGCTCCCGGTTCTGGATCCAGGTCTTGCCCTGGCCCTGGGGGTCTATCAGGAGCGGGTAGCGGGACGCCTTCGTCACCACGATGCCATTCTGGATGGACAGGTCATCACTAGGAAGACCTTGCAGGTTCCACTCGCTCACTGTGGCGCTGTCCACCAGCAGACCAATAACATTCAACTCCTGCAGGAGGACATCGTGTTACATCATCAGCAGTTCTGATCAAACAGGCTCGTGCAGCAGGGTT
>VUQJ01029822.1:0-14518 GCA_015108635.1 Andinoacara biseriatus
GCTGCTCCTCCACATCGAGAGGGGTCAGTTGAGGTGGTTCAGGCATCTGATTAGGATGCCTCCTGGCCGCCTCTTGGGTGAGGTGTTCCGGGCATGTCCCACTGGGAGGAGGCCCCGGGGTAGACCCAGGACACGCTGGATAGATTATATCTCTCGGCTGGCCTGGGAACGCCTTGGGGTCCCTCCGGATGAGCTGGTGGGGGTGACTGGAGAGAGGGAAGTCTGGGCTTCTCTGCTTAGGCTGCTGCCTCCGTGACCCGGCCCCGGATAAGCGGAAGAGGATGGATGGAACTTCATGTATCTCTGTGGTCGTCAGCTGTGGCCCCCCAGCACAGTTACCTCTCAGCCTTTCATTCATTTAGCTTAAAGACGTCCCTACAACAAACCGCTGTTCAGTGTTTTACTAAAATAAAGTTTAGTTGAAGATAATTAAAAACCAGTTTGCAGATCGGAGAGTACTGCCAGTGAGAGGGGGAAGCGTTTAAAACAAAACCGCTCAAAACTGGACATGCAGAACGTGTTATTAAAATGTTGCAGTTTGGAGGAAAATACAACAGCAACTTCATCTGCAAACAACTTAATTCATTTATTTTTGTATCTTCAGACACAGAAATTAGCAGATTTCTGTAACGATGCTGCACCGTTTTTATGTTGAACCTCCAATTATAATATTCAAATAAGCCATTGTTCTGTCCCTCATTCTCATGCTGTAGGTTTTAATAACTGGGCTTCATTTATGTTAACAAGATGAATTCAAAGCAGATCACAGAGGATTAACTCTAACACGCCACAGTTTTACTTTTATGGGTTTTCTCCAATGAACAATAAAAAAAAATTAGATAAACTCTTAATGAGCTGCGGCGCTCCTGCCTGTTAATCTGTGAGTCGTGTGTTTCGGGTTTGTTGTTTCTCCGATGTCTCACAGTGCAGAGGCCAAACGGAGATCCACATAATGACATTTCTGCTGTCCGCCAGGTAAAAAACTACAGACCCAAACTATCTGTGCAAAGGTTGAGCTGATAGAAAATCGACGTTTGAACGTGTCGGGAGGCGCTCGCGTCTAACGGGGCTGAAATGAGATTTTTCTGGCAGTCGAGAGGCAGCGACTCTCTGCGGGTAGTTAATAAAAGAAAAACCACTTTCTCTCTGTTAAAAATCAACTGAGCATTGATTTACAGTGACGAGGGGCTGGATGATGGAGGCCTGGATCCGACTGAGAGACTCTACACAAACATATTATTTCACAGCAGCACCGTGAGGCTGGATTCAGAGGCAGATTAATGCAATTTGGGGCAATTTTCCAATCATTTGATCATTAAAATGACAACAAACTGAAGAAAATCAATCCCACAGTCACAAACTGACAAAAACCCAGAGATGCTCCTTCAAAGGAGGCTCCAGCACTTCAAACCAAAACGCTGCACATTCATCAGCCTTGTTTTTTTCTCCTTTGCATCTGCTTTATGAACCTGACTTTTAATGATTTTAAAAGCCAAAGAAAAGCAGCAGAGCAGCGTCGCTGAACCGAGCCAGCAGACCCGTCACTTTGAGCTGAATACCACCAGGGTCACGGCTTTACAGCCACTATCTCAGTTTATGTTAGCCTGGCTCATGGGACCATCAGCAGCTTTCAGCCATAAAACCAAAATATTAGACACATTTAATCTTCGGCTTGTCTTTAAAAATCAGGCTCATTATGGTACAACATTAAAGCTCGAGGAGCATCAACGTTACCGCAGCTCACCTGGAGACAAAATTCTCACTAAGTCAAAACACACACACACACACACACACACACACACCTCGACACAAACAGCGAGTAGGGCATCGAACGTGGATTAAGCACCACTAAAAACAGCCCTGAACAAATGCTGATAAAAACCAGCGAGCAGCTGAAATTGCTGCTCTTAGTGAGTCTGTTTGTGGTGCTGAGGGCCACAAATAAAGGCAGCAGAGAGACGTTTGGTTTTACGGGATCCACGACTCGTTTCTGTGAGAGTCTGGAACAAATAAGCTCGCCCTGTCGCCTACAAATGTCTCTGATTTGAGCCCGTGCAGCTCCCACAGTGCAGTTTATTAACAGACCTGAGGAGAACTTTTAATTCGGTTAAACCTTCATTGTGTAATAAAAACCTGCATGTGAGCTGACAGTTAATGAAGCACGACATTAATGAGGCTCTACAGCGAGCTCTGTGGACATCTTCCTGCCACTGACAGCTGGCGTTAAGCTTCAAATACACTAAATACAACCACCATTATTTACTGCACCTGTACTCTTCACACTTTTTCTCCATTTCTGCTTTTTGTTAGTGTCCTTTTCACTACTGACAACATCTGGCCATGCTCTGGTCACATGACGCCGGGCATCATCCCACACGAGTCCACGGCACCAGCATCAGGTCTGACAGTGGGTGTGAGGCGTCAGGGCGCCACTGGCTGAGACGTGCAGGTCTTTGTCTGGAGTAAAGTATTTAAAAGACTCACAAACACCAAAGTTTGCAATTTACTGCAAATTTGACTGAATTTCCCCAAAATTCAAAACACTGATGTCACAATATCTGACAGCCGGTTCCAAAGTTCGGAGTTATTGGACCCATGCAGAGCTGCGCTGATGAAGGTGCTCAGAGAGCACAGATGGAGACGAACATTTGATCATGTGATCAGGTGCAGCCGACTAATAAGACGCACCTGCCACTGTGCTTTTGCACGCTCTACCGCACGCCTGCGTGTGACTGGTGCACTCCTGCGCTTCATCGCGTATCACTACACCTGTGACAAAGAGGAACAATCGGAACCTCACTCAGCTCTAACCCCTCTGACCGCGGCGTCTCCAGACTCACACCTGTCACACGTCATTAGCGTGAACCTGCTCTGAGCAGCTCCGTCTCACAGTGCTGTGAAAGAGTATTCGCCCCCTCCTGACTTCTGTTTGTCACACTTCCATGTTTGAGATCAAACAGGTTTTAGTGTTAGACAAAGATACCCTGAGTACCCCCTGAGTGACACAGTAACTGCCCCCTAACTGCTGGTGTCCTTTTATGATGCCCCGTGTTAGTTTATGCAGATGTAACGGGACTCAAACCTTCCAGGAAGTTCAGCTTCTGTCTCGTCGGTCAACAGAATATTTTCCCAGAAGTCTCTGGGATCATCCAGATGTTTGTCGGCAGATGTGAGACGAGCCTTTGTGTTCTTGTTGGTCAGCAGTGGCCATCTTTGTCTCTTTCTGATTGCTGGATCATGAACTCTGACCTTAGCTGAAACAAGTGAGGCCTGCAGTTCTTTAGATGTTGTCCTGGGTTCTTCTGGGACCTCCTGGATGAGTCCTCGATACTCTCCGCTGCTGGGAAGGTTCCCACTGTTATCTCCATGTGTGGAGTCCCAAAGCTTTAGAAATGGCTCTGTGACCCTTTCAGGCTGATAGATGTCAGTGACTTTGTTCCTCAGCTGCTTCTTTCCCGATTCCCAAATTCAGTTTCAGTGAGTCAGTGATTTGGACTGAAGTTACAGCACAATAAAAAAAAGTCCGTTCGGGTTGGAGGTTTAAATACTACACAGCGGATACAGTATGTTTGGACTTCATTTATACTGAATGAATGCATCGAATTTAATTTTTTATTTGTGGCACATTCTGCGCAGACAAGGACAAAAACAGGTATGATCTAATATTTTAATTCTGTTCTCGATTTTGATTATTTTCTTCTCCAAAAAGTACCAGTAAGAGTACTGCTAAAGTACTGCACCACTAAGCAGTACTGCTAAGAGCAGTGGTACCATTAAAATATCAGTGATGCTCATCCCTATGGGAGACACGGCGAAGCTTCGTATTACAGCACGTATACGTGTCATACCGGAGGAACTGGACTACCTGTGCAGCCTGAATGGGCTGCAGGGACCGACTCAGGCCTTTGTTGTTAAAAACAAAGCTGAAAATATTAACTTTGCCTCACCTGTAAAGGTAAGGTGTCAGCTGTGAAAGGCCCGAGCTGCAGGTTGGCTTCAGTCTTCTGTTTTGCACGCTAAAGTTTCCCCGTGTTGACCCCAAAGCTGAGGTCGTTAAAAAGTGCCTCACTAACTTTCTACTTCTAACAAAGAAAGTTTCAAGAAGGCTGCCGAGAACAGCTCGAACTCGAGGCATCGTGACTCTTGACAAAAAGAATGATTCCACTTAAAGAAAAAGCAGAAAATCACGTTATACACCGGGAGGCTCCAGCTCCCTCTGATAAAAATTACACTTCTCTAATGAAAATTATGACTCTCAGTTTGAATCCAGCGGCTCAAAGAGCAGCAGCTCAGCCTGTGTGGGGATAAGACTCTGAAATGATTATTCCCACATTCCTGCAGCCGGTACTTTGAAATCACTGTGGATGCTGACTTTGCCCTCTCTGTTTGCAAACTGGGTCCATTAATCTAAACTCACCGTCACTCTGAAAGTGAGACACGTGCAGCCTACGGTTCCTGTTTCTGTTCGTGTAAAAATCTCGGTTAAATCGGCCGTGAAGGTCGGTCTTTACCGCCTGAAGCTGAACTTGGGATGCTGTGGAAAATGTGAATAACCAGACCGTCACCGATGAGGACATCCTCCCTCGATTAACGAAAATATAGAAGTCAGGATAAAAATTACAGCCCCGTCTGATTATCGTCTGCAAAACTATTTTGCCCTCATTTGGAGGCCTCGCCATAAACTTTGATCCAAACACGTTGTCACCCCTGGGTTAGTAAAGATGTGACACATATAATACTTATGGCCATGAGTCATCCCTGACCAACATGTTAGACGATGCTCAGCCACTCAGAAGTTGGCATCACAGGTTAATCAATCAGTCTGCAGCCTGGAACTGATGTTCCCATAAACAGATCGGCTCTTTACCTGGAAGTTTCTCACTCAGTCAATAATGGTCAAGTAGGTATAGCCAACCACACAGTACACTATGATCACATGACTAGGCTAAGCCAATCAGGTAAAAGGAAGAGGATGCATATCATTAGCATATATTAGGGCTGAGCGATATATCGATTTTTTAAAAATATCGATATATTTTCACACGCGATATAAACTGAGATCATATTGTTTATATTGATATAGTCCAGGTCACATTACAATCATACTTGTAGCTCCGCCTCTCTCTGCTTCACCCGTTATCATACAGGAAGTGACCTCATGGCAGCGTTCCCTCCTTAGTGACTTTGTTGCTAGATTTAGCGGCTTTTCAGACCCCGCTGGCGACTGTTTTTCCCAAAAGTGACTAGCGACAAATTTAGTGACTTTTTCCGGTGAGGTCGGAAACCTGAAATCCTTCGTACGGCGGCCGTTTGTACGCTTTGGTATCGCCCGGAAAGAGTCCCTGGCTGCAGGTAAGAGGGCAGCAGAAGCTGGTTTGTACCATAAGTCATGTGACCTTAATAGCAGAAGTTTTGCTCGCAGAAGCTGCATTGAGCGGGTCGGCCGGTCGCTGTGATACATCGCTGTGAGTTTTCCTCATTCAGTCTGTCGCAGTACTGGATGTACAGGAGTACACAGGAGGAAGTACTTTCCATTGAAGTAGACTTCACCAGACTTTTAAAGAATAAATCAGCCTTTTGCTGTTTTTGCTCTGTATCTTTTCTATTCACATTTTAACAGCACAGCTGTGAGTTTATAGAGGAAAAAAACATTAATTTATTTGAGGAGCATTATTATTTAAATATGCCAATAGTTGATTTCTCATGTACATCTACAGCTGAATGTTAAGAAAAATGTCAGATTTGGGACGTGTAGCTTTGACTCTTAAGTGGCTTTTTGTTTTTACCTATTGGGAAGAAAAAATATCGAGATATATATCGTATATCGCCATTCAGCTAAAGAATATCGAGAAATTACTTTTGGTCCGTATCATCCAGCCCTAGCATATTTTATCATAGCATTAGCACCCTGAAATCTTGCATGTTGTTACTCGTCACTTCAGATAAATACAAAGTGTCTCAGTTCTCAGCCTTTAAACAAACAGCTCCTCCGTCTTCAGGATGGTTGAATGATCCCGTTTGTTTGCCGAGTTGGAAAAGTTTGTGAAAAAATCGAAAGTGGATTCATCCGATTTTTACAAGGCCAACAGCAGAAATACAGAAGTACGAGCTCCCGTTGACACGAGCAGCTGAACCTCTCACAGCGATGAAGACGCAGGAACACTGGGACAGACTGTCATTATACGCTGATGATGTCATTTTGTTTCTTGTAAAATTACAGAAATATCAAACATTTTGTGATTTCTGCTGCATTTTCCCCAACGTGTAAAAGTAAAAATCACTACCTTAAGTGACTATAATTATTTATTTTTAACATTTTATAGATCAAACATAGTCGTTCGCATCAAGCTCTGTACGTCGTCACTTACCTGCACACGGCTCCGTATCCGGGAACTATGTGACACTCCGCTCCTTGGCAGTAGTTTGGCTGGAGGACACACAGACTTTGACAGGGCAGGCCGTCCACCGACACGAAGCCCGGCTCGCACCGACACCGAGCCTCCTTCGACCAGGCGTTCACCACGCAGCGGGAAAACTCACCGCAGGCCTGGAACTTGCAGGGATCGGCCTGATCGGCTGCGAGGAGAGGAAGGGAGAAAGACGTGGGGAGATATTAGTATTCACGAGGAGTGCTCCCACACCTCCCTCTAACCACCCTGCTCTCTCCGGGAGGTGCCGAGGAACGTTTGATTTTAATGAGATCCTCTCCTCCTGCTCTGCACTGAAATTAAGGTTTCGCCCGTGGCGTGGACGGCTTCCGAGACTAAACGTCAGATTCACTCGGGGGAAATGAGCATGTCTGGAGGGTTTCACGGATGAGAAGTACGTCACATTGTGGAGCCTCGGCATGTGGTCAGAGTCTGTAATTCAAACATACATCAGCATGTATGTGTGCATGAATCAGGGTTTCTTCTGTACAGCCTTCCTGTCCTGCAGAGCTCCTATTTATTTAAACAGTGAATTTATCAGTGCACGTCAGCTGGAACACGAAAGCCAAATTCATGTCATATCTTAGAATAAATAATATTTCTCCCTCTTAGAACTTTTCTGACAGTTTAACTTGCAAATCTTTGGGTGATTGATTGCAATCTTCAAACAACAGAAGGATTTATAAACCTGCATTCATGTATTTTTGCTCTGCATGCAGAGGTTTGCAGCCTCTTTTAGTTCAAACATAAACAACTATAGAAAATACACTCACTGGCCAGTTTATTACTCTGTCGGCCTGAGATCTGGTGACTGTGGAGGCCGTCAGCGTGCACTGAACTGTCATGTTTGCATGTTATTTAAACCCTCACATCTGAATAGAGCAGCAGAATTTGTAACTCAGACCAGGCAAAGTTTTTCCACTCTTCTGTTGTTCGATTGTGTTCAGTCTGTGTGAACCTCAGCCTCAGTTACTGCTCTTAGCTGGCAGGAGTGGCACCCAGTGTGGATCAAGGTTTGACATGCTGTGCATTCAGAGATGCTCTTCTGCATACCCTGGTTGTAAAAAGTGGTAATTTGACCTACTGTTGCCTTCGTATCAGCTCAAAGCAATGTGGCCGGTCTCCTCTGACCTCTGGCACCAGAGGGCTGCTGCTCACTGGATATTTTCTCTTTCTCGAACCTTCTCTATGATCCCTACAGACACAGACACCAACAACCACGTCACCTAAATTCTGATGCTCGGTTTGGACTTCAGGAGGTCGGCTTCACCGTGTCTACAGACCTGAATGCACTGACTAGCTGCCATGTGCTCGGCTGATTAGACGCGTGTTAACAAGAACAGGTGCCCCTAATAATGTGGCCAATGAGTATGTGTATATATTTAATGTTTACCATTATATAGCAGCACCCTGATACAGATCTCTTCAGAGTACAGATGAATGCACAAACACGTTCTACACTGTGTGACATAAAAAAACACTTCCAGCCCTGTTTTCGTACACACGGCTGAGAGCTGATAACAGGATCAAGTGTTCTATACATCTAATAACAACGAGCCTCATGTACAACACGACTGTTTCAGCAAAAACCTGATACACAATCAAGATTTTGCTGAAACACACACACACACACACACCCGCCTCAAGACAAAAGATGTTGCTGCAGCACTTCTCCTCTCTGCAGCTCACTTCTCATCTTCATCACCATTTTTCAGGCCCTATAATGTTCCCACCGCGTGCTGCTGGATTTGACATATAGACCTAATTACACAGTCTGTTTGAATGCTTGTGATCTCTGCTCCCAGCCGCAGACTCATCTGTGGAGAATATTACACCACGAAGCTTGTAGAGTGTGGCGTGCACACAGAGGAGCGCCGCTGATACTACAAATGTGAATGATTCTAAGACGCCGGTTTATGTCTCATACATAAAAAGATAAACTTACACCACCGTGCTGCTGTGACAGCTAGAACTGAATATACTGAGAAAATAACTAAAACCCTTCAAGCTTTGAGTTATTAAGTCAAAATTTTTAGTTAATGATTTGAAATTTGGAATCAGGAAGCTCCGCGAAGGTTCGTCATTTCCTTGTTACCTTGAAGCAGGAGGCTGAAGGAATCAGCTGTCCAACAGTTCACCGTGAAAACACTGATTCCTTTAATGCAGCTCTTATTGGCTAGAAGGTCAAAGGTCAAAAATCTAAAACAGGGTTAATACAGGAATCCTAGATTTCAATTTACTACCTTTTTACTACCCCGCGGAAACCCTGTGACAACATGTTCACGTTTCCTATACGCTGCTAGCTAACTGATACTGTCGCTACCAGAGTTTGAGTGCGCATCCTGACACGTCAATTTAAGTCAAATCAATTTTATTTATATGGCACCAAATCACAACAAACAGTCTCCTGAAGGTGCTTTATGTTGTAGCTAAAGACCTACAATAATACAGAGAAAACCCAACAGTCAAAACAACCCCTCATGAACAATCACTTGGTGACAGTGGGAAGGAAAAACTCCCTTTTAACAGGAAGAAACCTCCAGCAGACCCAGGCTCAGGGAGGGGCAGTCATCTGCTGAGAGGGGCTGTGGCCGAGGGGGGAGAGAGAGGACAAAAGCTAATATTTTGTCACTCAGATCAACTTGGCATTGATTTACGATGACGCTGCGTTTGGGATGTTCAGGTTGTGAACCACAGGAAGAGCAGGAACCACGGAGCCGAAGCTCACGAGGACCAAAATAAATCAACAATAGGTCAGAGTTCACATCCAGACTCCGATTCACTTTGGTGATGGAGGGGGGCTCAGCATATCTGTCCCTCTGTGAGGCCACCTTTCTTACCTGTACGTGTTTCGTTTTGTGCGTACCTGGTTCGATGTCCAGCGAGCGGGCGTCGATCTGGATGTGCAGCTTCTTGGCGGCAGCGGTGCAGAACTCCTCCAGGATGCAGTGGACCGCCTCAGTGATGTTGTACGGCACCGACTTGGCGAACTTCATCTTGCTGTTGACGACCACGCTGCCCTTCCTGAAGTTGAGGATCTCTAGCTTCTTGAAGCCCGTCAGGTTGGCCTGCAGGAACGGCAGCAGCTGCAGAAGAAGAAGCAGCAGAGAATGACGCGGCCCGTCAAACAGCCCGAGACGCCCCGGGGGAGTCTGATTGTTCCTCAGAGCGAAGAAGCTGTTAAACATTTGACAGTTAATTTGATATTAATGACCGAGTGCTCGGTTTCATTTATCAGAACGCCTCATCTGTTATACATGAGAAGCTGTACACACAAGGAAGGAAAATTACACATTTTCTCTGAGCTCTTTAGAGAATCTGCACAAAACAAAAGTGAAGGAAAAACAGAAGAAAATAGATGTAAATGCACTTCGGGGCGATTAAACTGTCTCATTATGAATTCTGTCTAAACTGAGCGACTTCATAAATAACTTGATGCCTCTCTGCTCACATAATTCCCATCTTTCATGCCCGTGAATCCAAAGCCTCGGCTGAATTGATGGACCCCGTCTGATTCCGGCCTGTGCTTTGTGTGAATGTTTGGAATTTCTTTCTACAAATCAATACATTCATCCACGTTTCCTCCTGCTCGAGCGATTCCTGCATCGCCTGAACTCACACTGAAGATTTATATTGTAATTCTGGAGCTGCAGAGGCTACAGAACATCTTTTAAATCATACAAACATCTCTCTGAGGAAGAAACCATCCCACTGTTTGAGTCGATCCTCAGACCGCAGACGCACAAAGGAGGGATTAAAGTAATAATTTTAAACTTTAATGTGACGCGGATGGACTGGGCCTTTAAACCAGAAAGTAATCAGAGGATTTATCCAGTTTTTCAAGTTTAATCCCAATTTTTGTGCCACAAATTGAATGTCTTATTCTTCTTAATAGGATTACAGGCCTGCTCGTTTCTCCCTTCAGTATATGTCACTTCTTCTTCTTCAACACCATCAATGATGAATTCACTTTAAAGTCGATCTTTAAAGTGTTGATGTCACAAACCTCAGCTGGACACGGTCACCGGGCCGGCGGTGTCATCAGACAGACTCAAACTAAACACACTTCCTGTCTATTTTTGTTTTATTCTGATTTTGTGAGTCCGCAGTGTTGTTGCAGTTTTCACTGGAACGATCTCACAAGCTGGATTTCCCTCTCGGACAGTCGGAGCTTCACAATCTGAGACAGCAGCAGCGACGTGAACGGCGCTAAAACTGTAAAAACGTGTAATCTGTGGCACCACTGCGGTGCACATAATCCACGCACAGAGCACCGACCGGGCTCCACCTGTGACACCATTCCCAGCTCCAACATCGACTCGTGAGGAGAAAGGAGCACAGCACAACCCTCTGAGGCGATGACCCGGATCTCGTCCTGCTCTGTTGGAGCCACGTGAACATATTTGGATGAGAGGGTGGAGAGCAAAGTGATTTTTATGCATTAAATTGTCTATCTTCCATCGGTGTGTGTGTGTGTGTGTGTGTGTGTGTGTTAAATACATTTATAGGTGCGGCTGGCAGCGAGTGCTGCTGATGCTGTTTACTGAGGAGATGCACTTTGTTTCAGTCATCACTTCGCTTCATTCGTTCCTCCTGTTTTCTAAAAGCGTCTTCACCTTAAATGAGACGTCTACATGACGAATTAGCGCCTTTGAAAATTAAGTTTCTCATGTGTGCACACACACGTGCACACACACACGTATGCACACACACACACTCTCTCTCTCTCTGCAAAAACTTTTGCAGAGTCAAACTAAAGAAGCAATAAATACTCGACAGGTTTGTTTCTCTAATTCTCATCGACCGAACATTTAATTACCTCCGCTGACGCAGTTTGAACTGTTCACTCAAACGAACAGTTAAATCTATTCAGAAAACGTGGGTCCCTAAAGGATTTAAAGCGAGGTAATATCGATAGGCCCGAGCTGATGTCATGTGATAATTGCTGCGTGTTGCAGGGCTGGAATTCATTTTTCACCGCCAGCAGCGATAAACAGCAGCAGAGCGAGGAGACCTAAAGGCTGCTGGTTCGATTCCTCGAGTTAAACACAAATTAAAAAAAGCTTCTGTGTGTTTTTTAAGTCATATATTACTCAGATGTCTCCATTTTCTCGCCTGCTCCTCCTTAATTAGCCGATATCGTAGTTAATGCAAACTCAGCACTTCTGCAAACTCACTGGTTTCCTGCCAAACTTCCCAATTAAGTAATAAAATACACCAATCTATTCCCCTTTGCCCCTGTTTCCAGCAGTGCAAAGCTACCATCACTCAAAGTCATGCTGCTTTCCCTGTGAGGCTTTTAATGTGAACCATCTGCAGGAAGTGCTTCCTGTAAACGACTGCAGCAGGTTTATCAAATATTTGTCACTAAAAATTAACCTAAAAATAAATATTGGCTGTAACTGATCAGATCCTCACGTCATGTGGATCGCTTTAGCTCTGGATTCTAATTGGCTGGTGCACAAACATCACTTCCTGTGCAAATAATAATGTTGATCCATCTGACGTGTAGAGCAAACAGTTGTCACGTACATCAGTAAAGAGCGGACACACCTGCCAAACAGCATAAAAAGGCTACAGCTAACCAGGAGATTCGAACCAGGAACCTTCGTGCTTTAAGGCGACAGTTCACCCACTTTATTAGAGTCACAACTTTAATTGTGCAGCACCCGAGTACAACAGGGATCTCAGGGGGCTGCATGCTGTAAGGTGGAGGGAGAACAATCAGATGATCCCCATGAGCAGCGCCTGGAGTGGAGAACGTTCCTTTAACAGGAAGAGACCTCTAACAGAACCAAACTCAAGCAGGCCGTGAGCAGCCAGGACACGAGGAGGAAGATCGGACTGTACGTGCAGCTTTTATTCAAGTTAGAGCTCCATTCAGTCAGACCGCTGCCTGTTTTATGGTGGCTCCTCAGCCTTGACCTGCTTCTAGAAGGACTTTCATTTGGATCTTTTAGGTCTGACGTTCACCCGACGGCTGGTGTGGTCCAATGTTTTGGATCAATGTCCCACGAGAACAGCAATTTGGACGTTCTCCACTAGTTAGTGACATCATGTGGACCAAGAAACTGCGACGAATTATCGCATTAATTGCTAATAAAATTAAAAAAACAGCACTAGCTGTACTTTGAATGTGAAACTGGGATCTCAAAACTCTAAATTCCTCAAATGCAGCTGAGTTCAGCCTTTTAACTATGTTTTCTTTTTATTACCGAGACCTGGGAGCAGTCTTTGAAAGCCAAATATCTCATTCTCATAATGCAGGGTCAGGGTCTGTGACGGGTTAAATAAACCTACAGAAAAAGCTCAGCTCTGCACTCTTATCCCAGAGATTTAAACCAGCCGAGCACCCAAAAGGGTCGAAGGTGAACTTCTGCCGGCTGCTAATTGTAGGGATTTACTAATGAATTTAAGGCGGAGTGCTAATCATTGGTCTATTCAAATGAGAATAATAAAATGTGAACATCCTGCAGAGTGTGAAGGCTCATAAAAGTGTCTGAAAGCTGTGAAATATGGATGCAGCTCCCATTTTTATGTTATTATTTGATCCAAAATATCAGCTGAAGGACACTGATGGCAGGTGATAATCTACAAATAAAGCTGCAGTAAGACGGAGGCACGTCTCGCCGTCTTTAGATTAGTATTTCAGGGAGAGGGCTCACACCAGCATCATCCATTCACGATTATATTCCCCTGGCGTGTTCTTCCTGCCTCATTAATCCAGCAGAGTCATTGTTCAGAGAGAAATAAGGGCTGTATTGTACCTGCCTGAGCTTGAAATTATTCTCTCGCTTCATCCAAAACATCAAAACATATCCATTCACAGCACAACAACCTGCAGCTCCGGCTCCGAGGGCTCCTGGAGAACTCATTCAGAATGAAAACAGAGCTGCTCCTGTTATTAATTGTCTCTGGCTTTCTGTTTTACCTGTCGAGTCACAGAAGTGTGAGGCCTCGCACTCACCAGGCACTGCGTTTATACGCTCTAAATATCTCAATTAATAGGAATATTTTAATCAAAGGAGGAAAAACAGCACACCGGCATCAAAGTGAGATGAAACCAGCTCCAATTAGGTCTCAGTTTGGGAATATTCTCCTCTCCTCTTACTGTAATAATGTATGAAATGACATGAAAGGAGTCTCTGGTGGTGATAGAGCCACAGATGATTATCATCTGAATCTGCAGCTCCCCCCACCTCTCAGGCTGGAGCCTCACTGCTGTGATACTCCTGCTGCTCTTTAAGGCTGCACCTAAAATATCCAACAATTCAGAGTTTTCTTCATTGGGTAGGTACTCAGTTTCTTTTTCTTATTCTTTTAAATGTGGTAAATGGACTATTTCTTATATAGCGCTTTTCTACTCTATCTGAGCACTCAAAGCGCTTATACAACACACATTTACCCAATCACACCCAACTAAGCTAAGTGCTTGTTGTCTAACATTCATACTTCAATGATTGCGTTGGAGAGCAACTTGGGGTTCAGTATCTCGCCCAAGGATACTTTGACACGCAGCCCGGAGCAGCCAGGAATCAAACCGCCGACCTTCCGATCATTGGGTGACCTGCTCTACCTCCTGAGCTACAGCCACCCCAGAAGGTATAAACCAGCTGAGCTCTGAGGGACAGCAACTCCAGCAGGAAACTGATCAGTACCTTCTATCACTCCCAGTGATATTTTCTATGCACACAGGAGCTGTAAACAGCAGCTAAATGAAAATTTATCACACTGCTGGATATGAATTTTGCTTCTAAATTCAGATAAAACTAAATTTTAAATGCACATATTAAACAAATATGTAGGACAGTTTTTTTTGCATTTGCACAATATTGCTAAAATTAGAAACATCCTTTCTCAGGCTGATGCAGAGAAGCTAATTCATGCATTTATTACTTCTAGGCTGGACTATTGTAATTCTTTATTATCAGGCTGTCCTAAAAGCTCCTGAAAAGCCTTCAGCTGATCCAAAATGCTGCAGCTAGAGTCCTGACAGGGACTAGAAAGAGAGAGCAGATTTCTCCCATATTGGCTTCTCTTCATTGGCTCCCTGTTAAATCTAGAATAGAATTTAAAGTCCTTCTCCTCAC